>JACXGI010009134.1:0-31280 GCA_016801175.1 Esox masquinongy
TTATAATAGTGTTGGTTGTGGTGACGGGGTGGTTATAATAGTAAATTAACTCTGGGAGATGAAAGGAAAACCTGGTCACTTCATGCTTCAGAGGTTCATCAAAGAGAATGAGAGGTCAGGAATTGACCCCAGTACAAACGGCAGGCACATTGTTCCAGTTCAAGGTCATGTTGAATGGCACTTTTCATTCAGTCTCTGCAGCTGCAGAGGAGGGGGGGGGGCGATAACCGGGGGGAAACATTGCTGTTGGGTAATATCAGAGGCTTGTGTTATGACAGCATGAATGTAAAGCAATTAGGTCAGTTCAATTAGTTGTAATGTGCTATTTAAAACTTTGAGGGTAGCTATTGATATTTATTTTTAAGATTCGACAAAGTGCCAATGTGGTCCAAAAAACATTGATCTAAGAGATACAAATATCTTCTTCTGTAAGGATATGGTCTAAAGGGAGAATGGACGACTTGTGTACGTGGACGTGTAATTTGTAGACCTATCCCTGGATGTGTCTATCTGAGGTAATTAAATGTATCGAATAGAGGCGTAGTTTAGAGAGGGCTGTGTGTGCAGGGCCCCCTCCCTGAGGGCTGACCCGTGCCCAACTGCAATGTTGTCTGTCTGTGTCCTCCCAGACCCAGACAACGCCCAGACAGTGTTCCAGGTTACTGCCCCAGGGTCAGATGTCAGAGGTGGGGAAATGCACCCCCCTGCCCCACCATCCCTCCCTTCTCCTCTCCTGTCTTTGCTGTGCCTGGTGGCTTGTCAGGTGCTGTTCATTAACCCTTCCAAAGGGACTTCCTGTTCATCTGATGTCTTTGAATTGTGTAGGCCTGTCCAACTTTTGTATGATATAGCAGGATAAATCACCAAAGGACAGGAATGTTGAGATAACGTAGAATCCCTAGCTACATTCAGCTCAATGCTTATGTTTGCTCTAACCTTGCTTTCCAAGGCTATAATTGATGGTTTTGTACTCTGCAACTGTGTGCGCGCATACAGACACTCACACACACATTGAGGCACATATTCTGGGTCTGAGTCACCCCTTTAACAGAAAGTCAATAACAATACAGGAATGATTAATCAGGCCCTCTATCCCCCTCCATTTCTCCCTCCATCTCGCTCACTTCTCTCATCCCCACCCTCACCCACTCTCGGCATGCTATTGATCTGAATGCATTTGCCTGCCATTTATCTGCTAAACGCCCCCCACCACTCCCTGCTCCACCCCCTCCACTGCATCGGGCAGCCGTTCACAAAGGCCCCCTCGCGCAGAAGAGTCTGACACACACAGAACACACTGGATCCTGCAATTTGGGTGAAAAATTGTTAATTGCTAAATTGCTGGTCCTCTGAAGCAGCATGGTCATTCTTACCACACAGCGACCTGTTTGTTCACTGGGAAGGTGTGAAGAGAAGTCCAGTAGACGGAAATAGACTTATTTGAAGGGTTAACTTCTGCAGTGTGGTTAGCACTCATTGCTTTTCTATGTAAAGCACGAAGTTTAATACAAGAATATGCCATATACATTTATAGATTGCCCATTTTTATAATCAATGTGGAACGCTGTTGTGCTAAATAAGAAGATACTAAAATAGGCACTGGTCTGCACAGCTGTTTTGGGAAGATGCAGGTGCATTCTCAGTCTTTGTGTGCATCCATGTGTGCGTTCATAGGACACGTGCGTGTGCTTCACCTCTGCCTTCTGAAACATGTGGCAGGATTGAAAAAGGTTTGACTGACAGCTCATTCGACCCCCCCCCCCCATTCCCCCAACCATTTTAGTTTGTGCCGATCAGGTTGCCATGACACTAGACTGTTTTGTCTGCCCTTTGACCTCCCGAAGGGGTGCTGTGGTCAATCAGGCATTACACGCGAGGGGCGAATAGAAGGGGGAAAGGGGCGAGGAGTTGCAAGAGGGGGCTTGAGGGGTGCATTTCCTCTTTAAAAACGAGGTACAAAAGGTTCCTCTATACAGCCGTGAGTACACAGACGTGGAGGTGGAAAGCCGTGAAGGCAGGGAGGGATGGAGAGACGGGGGGGATGTTGGGGGGGTGGGAGAGGGAAAGAGGGAGACAATGAAACAAAGACACATGCACACAGACATGGAAGCCCCCCCCCCCACCAGTTTCTCTCTCAGGGAAGAGTCCCGGGGGGGGAGGGGGGTATTATGCTCATTATGCCGACTTGCAGTCCGACCAGCTGAAGCCGTTTGAAGTTATATTTATCGAGCACAAGCAGAAGGCTGAGCTTATATACTCAGATCTGTGTCATCTATTTATTAACATGGCAAGGAAATGACATGTTTGTTTAGATGATAAAGACAGGCTTATTTTGACATCAGGGATTGGAGTGATTGTGCAGACGTGTGTCCGCTTTCTTGAAACATCAAAGACGGGGAGAGGAAGTGTGGGATTATATATAAACAAACTATAATAATTCTGATACTTCAAATACAATGAACACTCAGGTTTGCAATTAATAGATTTAGACTATGGATATAAATATTCTGTCTATGACATTCATTCTAATTCATGTACATTCTAGTGCTGTTTTTTAACAAAGGTGAAGAGATCATAAAACAAACTATAGAATATTGTTCATTTTATAATTTTTTGCCTATTTGTTTAGATGATGATAATTGACTGTGTAATTTAATCATTTTAATTGCAGCTGTGTTTCCCTGCTTTTGATTTGCCTCATTAGGAATGACCTTTTTTTGACCCATAGAAAATGGGTCAGGAGGGCTTTCTCTGCTGAGTCCATACAGATGTTATATCTTAATTTGAGCCACGAAATGTGGACAATAATAAAAAATTGGTTGATACTCATACGTAGAAGTTGATTGATTTTTTTTATTAGGGCAGGGGAAAAAAGGGGGAAAAAAGTAAACCCTGAATACAACTTTTCTGAAACAAAGTTTTCTGAAACAACAGTTTGGTCAAATAAAGACATGGCATCTGCATCGTAGTTTAAAAATGTTGACATTGATTTAAATTGCACAGCACTTTAGGGATTGGTACTCATAAATGACATTCTAAACATGCTGTAATGAAAGCCTGTCAGGGCTCAAGACATTTGAGGTTTTGTTATTTTCCCTGGTATCTTCCCATTGAATAATTGCATTTAAATCAAAATAATTTGGAAATACTATAGGCCATGATTTGATTTTCCATTTATCGTCTTAAGCTGAGCAGTTAGAAATGATGGTTGTTTTTACTAGAATGATTATCACTTCAAAACATGGCAATGGTATTTGAATGTGTGCATTGTTTGTTAAGTAGCTGTGCAAAAATCTTCCAGAAATGCAAAGCACTATAAAGAAGTACCTATAATCTACTGTCAGGAAATTTCTCCATCACCATCACCTTCTGAGCGTTTCAGTGACAGGACTGCCTGTCCTTTTCTGTCATCCTACTCCATTCCTCAGCAGAACATCCATAAGCTAATTCCCACTCCTCCATCTATTCATTCATCCACCCTGGAGGTGGATAGTTTTCTTCCCATCATCAGTCTATGGTTTTAGATTTTATGTTTTCCCGTCTCTCCTTTTCTGTCCGATAAGCCTTGCTGCTCCTATAGTAATGCACTTGTAGCTTATCTGCTTACTGAGTTTGCAAGAGATCCAGGGCTGTTCACCTGCCGTGACTCATGCCCATTGTGCTGTGGTGTCTACAGTGTGCTTGTGAGACTCCGGGTTTCTATGGTTTTTACCATGGCTGAAGTCCATGAGCAAGAAATTCCCGTGGCCAAAAGGTGTGACTATTCCGTCGTCAACCTTGCAACACACTGCCTGCGCCATTGAAAATGACCCTCCTAATAATGAGTTAGTTGAAAATAGCAATTGCAAAATGTTATTGAAAATCTAAATCTACATTAGAGTAGAGAGGTCTGTAGAAGGTCACCACCCTCTACTTTACAGTGCAGGATACACACTCAATTAGTGGTGACTCACTGAACCCTGTGATTCTGAAGAACCCCCTCGAGTTTGTCAAAGAAACAGGGTCAATGCAAAGGGTTCCTAGAGGACATGGATTTGGAGGCATGGCGTAGCAGACAAGGGACTTATATAAATATATATATATATATATATATATATATATATATATATACACACACACTGTATATATACTGCATATATACTGTATATATATTTTTTGCTACATGTAATGCAAAGTTAATATTATTAATATTAGAATATGTAAATACATTTATGGGAAATTGAAATCAACATAATGAAAAAAATTACATGGGACCAGAAAAAAAAACACCTCTAATGGCTCCAATTACTTGACAGGTTGTCACTAAGAATCTTTTATAAAAGAAAGTAATACTAAAAACTGATTTTCAAAATGTATCACAATAATATCCTTATTTAAACCTTACACGGTGGTTTATCAAATACATTTTTCAGAGGGGTTTCTTAAGATACGTTTTTGACCTGGAAAGGTTCTATTGGTTTACTTTAAATGTTTTTGGTACCACATAAGGTTCTTCCAAGCACCATCTGTATAACTGCTGTTACAAATGGCTTTCCAATTGTGCTCTACTAACCACCATCTTCTGAAGCCACTTTGTGTAAATGTGTGATATTCCATGTTCACATCATGTATATCAATGTAATATGTTGGAAGGGCTATGGGCACGACTGCCTGGGCAAAGATTGACAGCTGTGCCTTAGCAACCATTGGTTTGGCACATTGCCAAGCTGACAGAGGTTGCCAGGGAAGAGGTTCCCATGGCAACGCTCATTTTGCCACCTTGGTTGGCGTATGTATGAAGTTGGTGTTGGGCAGATTAGTGTGTGTTACAGGAACATTGCTCGCAGTTGGAAAATCGAATACATATTCCAGCTGATTCGAGCTCTACCCATCTGCACAACACAAATTATTCCCATCTGTCCCATTTCATGGAGTAATCATTAGTGACTGTTAATTAAAGTATTTGAATTGTTTGCATTTCAACTGTCATCCAGTATTTTGCCAAGTTTGTTCAAATGTATCCATGCATTGTGTCAGGGAAAGAGTACAAACTGTGAATAATAATAGATTTTCGGGAGGCTAGATACTGCACATCTGTTACCTGTCTACATTTCATCTCTCTAGCGTTATTCGTATTGTCTCTCCATCCAACTGCGCCGAATGACACCATTATGTCTCCCTGTCACACACACACACAAAAGATGTTGATACAGTGTACAATTCTAAGGCAACAGCTGCAACAGGATAGTGTGAGTTTGTCTATTAAAACAATAATTGAGCAAATCCACATCAGAAAACTTAAACCTGTGATTCCAGCCAGTTGTCTTACAACTGAATTAATATATTTCTTCGTCCGTAGTGAGTGTTTGAATGTATTTCTTCATGCATCCATAGTTGGTCCGTAGTGAGTGTTTGAATATATTTCTTCATACATCCATAGTTGGTCCGTAGTGAGTGTTTGAATGTATTTCTTCATGCATCCATAGTTGGTCCGTAGTGAGTGTTTGAATATATTTCTTCATGCGTCCATAGTTGGTCCTTGGTGAGTGTTTGAATATATTTCTTCATACATCCATAGTTGGTCCGTAGTGAGTGTTTGCAAGTGAAAAGTTGAACGGAGGCAGGTGAAATCACTTCATCCCAACGTAATTCTGTAGTATATACACATCTATGAAGGTTCAGGAGTCGATTGGCCGGCAGTTAACAATGTAGGCTACCTCAACCTTCTAGGGAAACACAGCCTTACTGTTGGCCAGTGAACACAGTTGAATTGCCTTAGGCTCCCAGACACACAAACAGATCTGAGGACAGTGAGAGAGACAAAGACAGACTGAAAGAGACACAAGAGTGACAAGAGAAGTAGACAGACATAACCACGCTGCACTTCTTTGTGATTTGACAGTGAAAAAGAAAGCAGGCAGGAGGTCAAGCAGAGGAAGAGGAGGGGGAAGAGGAAGGAGGGGGGTGACAGGATGGGGTATGCAGAGAAAGGCTGGCAAAAAGGATAAGAGGCGGGAAACACGGAGTGACCTAGACGGGCACAGATAAAGGTCGGTTGAGAGTGAGGGAGCACTTTGAGACAGGCGAGAGGAACTACTGAGGGTGGAGGGGAGGGGGAAAGGAGCTCACCGAGGGGACTGGAATGTGAGCGCAGTCCAAAGGGGGGGCGGGGGGGTGGTTGTAGATGAAGAGGACCATGAGGACAAGGAAAATTCCACCTGGCAACATTTTAATGGTTCCGCCAGCATATAGCCATGGTAACCCTGGCATCATCTGATTGGCTAAGAGAGTTCTCATAATAAATGTGTCTTCCCTCTGTCTGTTTACACACCAGCCTCCTCCACAGAGAGGGAGTTTTTAGTTCACAGGATGGTTAACGGAACGTAAACAGTTCTTTATTTTTTGTTGTTTGCTGAAGTCATCTGAAAACTCCCTGCACCCATTTACACAGACCTTGCAGTAGCCTTCCCAAACACTATTCTGCACATACACAAAGACAAAGTTATTTGAAATGGCAGGGTAGACACAAACAATATATCTCACAGCTACAGTCTCACAGGATAATTTCTTGATAATTTCAACTACTGTGCTCAACTGTCTCAGCCAGGGCACCAGGAAGTATTTGACTGTCTTTGCAAGCCTATTTCCTTTAGAGCAGGTCAATGTGCTCCCCATTCAAACTTTGTAACAGAAATCTTTAATCAACAAATGTGGTTCAGCTGTAGCTCCTGATGAACACAAGGTAACAATAATAAACGTAATCCCAAATACATATGGGCTTTGTTATGTAGAAGTTTAAAAAAAGTCAGCAAATGTACTTAAACTACAATTAGGCTTAAAGTTGTCATGACAACAGCAAATACAAATAGTGTAGGACAGCATTTTTCCCCTTGTGGTATTTTATTACATTTCAATAATGTGTTTATAATGAAAACTACCAGAAGTGGATATACATTATACACATGGTGTACAATGATAGTACACAATAATGCATTTAAAATCATCAACGGGTCAGAATAGATATTTCAGGTCACTCTATAGTAAATTGGGTTAGGTAGCACAGTGGTCTTGTTAGAATGCTTCTGAGAGACTGGATCTGGGGGAGGCAGAAGGAAGAGCCAGGTCAGTCTCCACAAGAGGGCAATAGTGCCTCAGAAATAAATGTGCAGTGGTGGTTGGTTGTGGGGTTCACGGTTTTGGCCTGAAATTTTCCTGTGTGTGTGTGTGTGTGTGTGTGTGTGTGTGTGTGCGTGTGTATGTATGTGTGTATGGGTGTGTGGTTTTCAGTCCCTCTAAAGATAGTAAAACAGACCCCATGTGGAAAAAGGTCATTTAGGGAGTTGGGGTCATGGTTAGGCCTAGGTTTAGTGTTAAGGTTTTTAAGGATACTGGTCCGGATTAATTAATTAATGTTAGGTGTTAGGGAAAGTAGGATTTTGAATGGGAATCAGGATTGGGTTTCCTGAAAGGACTGTGCATCCTAACATGTGTCTGTTCTCTAAACTCCTCTAATAGTGGGAGTATTGTGATAATGGGGCAATCCTCAAAATGGGACATTGACTCTTTTTATTGGAAATCATTGCCTGAGTCACATTTTGCACTACTCTGTTATCATTACCGAAGAGACAAACGTACTACTACACTGAACAGACAGAGAGAAAGACCCCTGAGCTGTTGGCGAAGACGTCGCAGAGGGACTGCTACTCCAGAATGTGCGCCGCGGCGTGAGGTAGTTGGTTGTATGGTTTCGCATAATAAACAGCCCGGAGATAACTGTACAACCTTCTAGCTTTCCCCGCAGTGTTAACACAACCTACAATAACCCCTGGCCGAGTCCCAACCCCAGCCCAACACTGGTAAGTATCGGGCCCGTGTCTTGGACTTCCAGAAGAAGACAACAACACTCATGGTCGTTTCGGTCACATCCAAGATATTTCGTTTTACAGACCATATAACTGAACAGTGCATTAAGGACATGTTTCTTTCTGTGATCCATTTGAGATGAAGTGCTGAGATGAGTTGGATTAAATTGAATGCAAGACGTTCCTGTCGGGTCTCATTTACTTCCACTGGTATCAGTCCATTTTAACAGCATGTGACTAGTACCCAGAGTACTGTGTCAGGGAACTACATGTCCAGGCTTTAGGGAGGTAGGGCACACAGTCTTATCACATATCACTACTGTGGCTCTGGAAGTGGTAATGTGTGCACTTCCAGCCCACTTACTGTAGGCTACCTCTTCTTGATGGCCAAATGAGATACTGTCACAGAGCTTTCCCTCCGTGAATGTGCCTCTGAAAGTCTCTCACTAGACCTAACACCTTTTACTAGACCTTTAGATCTAATATCATAGATCTGTATGCCCCTGCATCATTACACCTCTTTCCCTCACTCCCTTATTTTGTAGCAGTAACATCAGTCCAGTTATGAACACAAGACAATTTTGCAATTATTCTGCAGTGTCTTTTTGTCTTCTCTGGCTTTGTGGTCTGGATCATTGATGCCCTGAAATTTACCCAACCCTCTAAAACAGAGAATCCACTAACGCCTGTTCTTCCTACACGATGGCATCATTAGTCCAGTCTCTTCTATCCCTCTTCAACTGGGTTCTTTGTTTTCGTATATGAGAAGCACATCATATCCCGTAGCTATTTAGCTGGGTGTCAGGCACAAACATTCATTCGACGTAACATTAACAATGCTCTCCGTTCAAATCACTTGTGCTGTGTTACGGTCAGATAAATATACCAGTTGCTTGTGACTGTGAACAGCCAAGCGCTCACAACCCCCCCTCCCTGCTAACTCACCCACCTCCCCTCGTCTTGGCTAGTGGCTGAGGCAGTAGGCATCCGCATTGCGTTGAGGCTCATCTCTCCCTCTTCTCCTACAAGGGGCGCAGGGGGGTTACATCACAATTCTGCTGATTCGGCGCCGTCAAACACGACTCGTCTTTGTATCCCGTCCAGCCTTCTCCTGTCGCCGTCCCAGACAGATGCACCTGTCTGTCCCAGACAGATGTCAAATGTCTATGTCGAGCACAGTTGAGGATGTGTTGTGATTTCACTGTTTTCTCGTCTCTGTAATTTGTCCCTTAATTTATCTATTTTTGTTGGGCGAGGACAGTGTTTTGGGATTTCGTTCTCTGTTCTTATATCTCGAAAGAAGTTCCAACCATTATTATAAGATCATTGATCAGATTACTGGAGAAGTTGTCCAGTTGGCTGATCAGAGGGCAGACAATTCTATTAGCCATCACCCACACAAACACTCAGCTGTAAAGGAATCTGTGTGAACTACAGTATATGACATGAATTCGAACATATGAAGTGCAGCGTGCCAGACTGTTCGAGCAGCACAAACATGACGTCACACCTTCTGGAACACTCCCGGTGCTTTGTCTGACAGTGGAGTGGCGCGCTGCGGAGCAGAGCCATGGCCAGATGCACCTGTCTAGAACAGCCTGTCTGTGTGTATGTGTGTGTGTGTGTGTGTGTGTGTGTGTGTGTGTGTGTGTGTGTATGTGTGTACAAAGCCTCGGCAGCATATCCAGAGAGTGGTTCTTGCGTTTCAAGTGCAAATGGCTACCAGCATGGAGAGGATGGCTCAGACACCGAGACAGAGACGGTTGGCTGGTTCTGCCACACGAGCAGCCATGAGCTTGAAAGGAAATTTACTGCTTTAAAGTATTCCCTTCAAATGAATTCTAACCTACTTTCAGAAAAGGACAGATGTCTTTTGGCAAAAATTTCTATGGTGTCTGTACTGTCATGTTTTCTAGAAAACTCTAAATGGTTAAGGCTGTCCTCCATCACAGACAGCAATATCGGAATGGTAAAGGGGTTCCCATGAAGTTCTGTATTAGAAGCCTTCTGCTTTGATTCTTTCATGGGGGTTGTTTTTCTAGCGAATATGCCTGCAGTCCTTAAACCCTACCTGTTGGCAGTTCATTGGTTAAAATATCCATACAGTTCTACGTGAGTTGTTATTTTTAAGGAGTAAGCACATGGATGCAAACAAAGCCACTGTCAGTCCCTCCAAGATCACACGCACATACACACATAGATATAATTTAGAAACTCCTGGCCGCACCCTCAACAACGTGCACATTAGTGATGGTCTTTAACATATAACAAGGTTAGAGCACTTTATGGCAAATCATGATACACGCACATCATATGTTGAATTCTGCCATATCAGAACAGACAAGCAAAACATGTATTTGAATCTGTTTCAGGTCTACATTCCCCTCAGAGGACCTCTGATTATTTTATACAATAAACACATATGTACAAATGAGGTAACAGGATGTTCTCTCTGAGGAGCTGAAAGCAACATATCTCCCAGCAGACTGCCATAAGTCTGGCATCTGCCTTTGACTACTACCAGCCCATAATGCTTGTCTTTATGGAGATAATGAACTAGACTACATATTTTACTCTAGTGATTTGTGTATTTTTCTTGAGTTGGACATCTTATCTGGGTGGTTTATTTGGTGTTTTGCTTGTCATACAAGCCAGTGTTTATTGTACTATAGAGCAATATTATGAATCTAGCAACACACGTAATGGATGGAGGATTGGTTTAAATGGAGGCAGCCATGAAATCAAGATTGCAGGTTCTTCTGCACTCCTTGGCTTTGTGTACCATCCCTGCTCAAGCTCCATTCTCTCTGCTTCCTAGCCTTTCCGCCACCCTCCATGCTCCCCATCTTACACATACACTTCTTTCCTTTTTCACACACACACACACACACACACACACACACACACACACACACACACACACACACACACACCATCGCAGACTGCAAAGAGGGGGCTGGGCGGGTTAGTGGAAACGTGATGCTCAAAAAACGTGAGAAAGAAAGAGAGAGGGAGATGGAGGGTAGAGAGTGAGCAAAAAGGAGAGAGAGGGAAAGAGAGGCTGAAAGAGAGCCAGAGAGAAAGAGATGGAGAATGGGGACAGGGCACGCAAAAGTGGGAGGGATGCTCGAAGCAGGGAGAGGAGACTGAAGAGTGAGACCATGAAAGCAAGAAGCAAAAGCGAAAATACATACTATGTGTGTGTGTTTGTTCACATGTGTAAGACAGTTTTTGCATATACGTGCACGTGAATGTGTCAGCTTGTACGTGTATGAATGTGTTTGTTTATGTTCCCGTTGATGCAGATTGATGGAGAGAAGACGGTGGCTTTGGTGGCTCTGCTGTGCTGCCGGGGGAGGTAGGTAGAGCGGAGCACATGCAGGATAATAGAATCAATACTATTGTCTGTGCCGTACCTGCCACCGGGCTCTCTGTCTGGCCCCAGTGGCCAGTGAGCCATCAGACCCAGCCGCCGTAAACCAGAGACAGACAGAGGAACCAGGAGAGAGGAAGAGAAAAGGGTGAAGGATACGAAAATGCATGCTTCCATTTTTATTTGCTTTAAAATTTCTGTTAAATGAAGACGTCATTTTAAAAACAGGCTAAGTTGAATTCCTTTGTGTTTTTGAATCCATTGTGTTAAATTTAGTTGTTTGGCAGCCAAGATGCACTGGGACTTTGGACAGAGGAAGATACGTTCTAGTTCAGTCTATGTGCCTTGTATTCGTGTTTATATGCATGTCTGTACGTGTGTGGCTGAGTTCTCTCTGTGTGTGTGTGTGTGTGTGTGTGTGGGTGTGAGAGAGAAATGAGAGAGTACTGTCTTCATGTCTATGACAGTTTATCTGGTGTAGGTAATAATGTATTTTCTATCGTGTTTGTTCTCCATATTCTACGTTTTCTGTTTTTCTGCATTTCTCTGTCATTCCTCCTTCTCTCACATATAATATTCCACTATGCATTTAGAAGGAAAAGGGTTTTGGCACATCATATAAAAATAATAGTTTTTTATTTAAGGGAACTGATGGAAAAGGAAATGTATTTCGGCAGACATGTCTTTGCGATTTATCACTATTTGGCTTATGTCCGCACCTGCGTACAGACAATTTTGTGTCTGTTCAAAAGCAATATTGAGTTTCAGATTGCGGTTTTGCTGTAAAAACAAGAAAATGTAAATAAGTTGCACTGAATAGATACAAAGGTGCACTTGAATACAGAACTTAATTATTTGGTGCGTGAAGTTGTGATTAAACGTATCCAAATATTTCTAAATGTCTTTTCCTCTCTCATTTTTATAAAGACTGAACCCCCTAATTAACATTCATTAACATTTATCCATTTCTGGTCAGAAATCAACTGACACCTAAATGGCTTAAACTTGACTGTCTCTTTAAATGATTGACTGTATTTTTCTCTTATTGTAAATTATTTTCAGAGATTTAGTATTAGTCAGTCAGACTGTCTACCAACAGGTGGCACTGTTCAGCATTGTTCTTACAATAGGACTACTGGACTGGACATATAGTTAAACAGTCAAGTAGACATGCCTCAGTAAATACAAAACATCATGACTGT
The DNA here is from genome assembly GCA_016801175.1 of Esox masquinongy. Taxonomy (NCBI): domain Eukaryota; kingdom Metazoa; phylum Chordata; class Actinopteri; order Esociformes; family Esocidae; genus Esox; species Esox masquinongy. The sequence goes on from JACXGI010009134.1 coordinate 12,417, forward strand.
ATTTGAGGGTTTAACTGTCACTGAGAATCACAGAATTTCATTCCTTCCCATGTAGAGTCTGACATTTTGGAGAAGTTGCATCCAGTTCCTAGGATGGATCTGGAAGATTCTCTCTTCAACTTTTAACATCCTCCTTTATTCCTCACCAACATTAAGCACTTTCTCCCCCGGTAAGTTAGAGCACAGCTTTAAACCAACAGACTAACAAAGGCAGCATCTACCTGGTAGTTAAAACAGTGAGACAGAAGCTCAACCACTAGGCGGTAAAAGAGAGAAATAGGATATTTGCACTTTAAGTCTTAGACAGCAGATTTAGCCATTATTGGCGTTGGAGGTGGTTGTCTGTCCAGCATAGTAGTGTTAAATAGTAGCACAGCAGATCCCCACAATCAGGCTGGAGATTGTCTTCAAGTGTTACATAGCAGGTGCTTATGTGTAGAATATTGCAGGGGAAGTAGACTGATTGACACTATTTTATTCTGAGTGACACTGCTCAATGGACTTCAAAGGATGTTTGTGAAGACATCAGACTTTGAAGGGCTATTAGTGACAATACTCAGAGTGGATGTTATTTAGAATATATTACATTTTTACAGAAGATTTTAGGTTAGTACAGTAGGTATGTATATTGTGAATCAGTATATATTTAGAATGTATATATATTATGTTGCATGATACGTACGTATGTAGAGGGTGCAATCAGAAGAACATATTACTATCAATACAAGAGTCTCCATATATGTGTAGTAGTTATTACTCAGAATAGGCCTCTTTGGAGTACATGCATTATGTTACATGTTTTCTTATTTATTAGATGTGTTGCGTTTCTGCATCAAACCCGTACAGGAACCGGTCTGTTGCCGCAGAACCGAAAATGTCACATGACGTCATAGATTTTCCTCTTAAAAGGCGTTTTCCGACTGAGCTCGTTTGGCAAAGTGAAACACCTGCAAAGTTACTGTTCCAAGCATGCCCCTCTGTCCCTGAGACCCTTAACCTGTGAGGTCATAGCAGGTCACAGGTGAGGTCCTCGGGAACAGGGCTGCATTCATGTCCTTCATTTTGGAGGAAAAGAAGAGTTGCTGTAGGAGATGTTTTTTTAACACGTCAATGACCTCTACTATTTCCCATATATTTTGTCCCAGTATGAATAATGACATGGATAGGGTGATCAAAGTTTCTTCCATACACCTGTTAACAGCAAAGCAAAGTGATGGCATAGCGGTTGATTTACAGATTATCAAGTGCATGTATATGTTATAGTGCCCTATCCAATCCACAGTTCTCTACTGAATGTTGTTGTACCACTGTACCCATCTAAAGTGGGATTCTGTTTTAACAACAAATACCTGTGGAAAGGATGTCTGTCTGTACTCTAACTGCTGGAGTGACCTCAGGGGGCCAACCCTATTGGCTGACTTTGTGTTTAACCCATCACGGGAACCAATCAAAAGACAGTCAAGGGTTGTGACCCTGTCAGTTATCATCTTCGAAGACAAGGATCAAATAAAGTATGTACACCCAGTTAGTGTTTTTTGAGTAGTATATAAGTCTGTATTAATAAAGGCAGAGCAATGTGAATGGTATGAGAGCCGGGTTGAACGTGTGAAGAAAGCGTGTTTTTAGCTATGTTTGGCATCTGAATGTGAAGGACTCCAGAGGTGTACATGTTATCAGTGTCTAATTGAAGAATACACCTCGGTCCCAACATTACTGTTGCTTTCGTTTTCTCTGTCTATCTCTCTCCAGGCTTCTGCGGAGTAATTGAGGTATTAAAGCACTGAAGCACTAGAAGCACAATTTCCACAGCGTGATCCAAGAGCCGCAAAGCCATTAGCAGACATTTGACATATCACAGACTATCATCTTCGTAATGTCTACACATGAAGCCATCCAGAATTATTGCCGTGCTGGCCTCTTAGACACTAAATATTAATGAAGAGCATTTTCATTCTTAAATGTACATAAACATAACAGAATGAATGTTTTGCTTCTCTACAATGAATCAAAGTGTCTACACAAAAAGAGCAATGCACACACGCGCGCACGCGCTCACACACATTCAATCTCTCAGTCTTTCTCTATTTTTTCTTTCTCATTGGGTACATAATACAGAACAATGCACATACACATACTCTATGTTTCTCTTGCCTTCATGCTCTTGCCTCTCTCTCTTTCACACACACACACACGCACGCACGCACACACACACACACACACACACACACACACATTGGTGACCCTCCCTCCCCAGCTGGGAAGCTAGCGCAGCTGACTGACTGGCTGTCTGACTCTGGCAATCCTGAAGCAGACTCTTGGCCAATATTGATTAGCTTGTCTGCGTGGAGACAGATGAATGCATTAGTACCCAGCTCACCCTGTCACTGGAAATATATTGGTGTATTAGGCACCCTGTCTGGTTACCAAGGAGACACACCGAGAGGAACTGGGGGAGCGGGGCTGGAGGGGGAGCGGGGCTGCAGGGGGAGTGGGGCTGGAGGGGGAAGGTATATGGAATGCCATGAGGCGGTAGGCTTGATTAGTAGTCTCTTTTCTTGTCCTCTCCCCTCTGCTCTGTCTCATCTCTCTTCCTTTCTCTCCCTCTTTCTGCCTCTTTTTTAAGTCTCTCTCCCTCTCCTTATGTGCATAAATCTCGTTAATTAGGGATTGGCACTTTTTTCCATCACTCACTATCCCATTGATTTTTGTGTCCTCTGCTGCTCAGAGTTTATCCCTCTTTTTCACTTAGCTTTCATTTTCCTGTCAGTTTCCTTGCAGACAAACTTCTACTCTGTATTGTTACACTTTTGTAAGCATTTTTCATTCTCTCTTCATCAACCCCTACCTAGTTTTCCCTTGCTCCCTACTTCCCCGCCTCCTCTTGTTCCTCTCTCACTCCACCCCTCTGCTCTGCAGTAAAACTGGTGCATTGTGGTAGCAGAGAGAGAGGGCCAGAGACAATGGAATGGAGAGAAAAGGTGGAGAAACCGACACATGCAAAAGAAAGCTCTGCTGCTCTAGTTTAGTTAATTAGGATACCCATTAGCTATTGCACATGAACTACTCTCCCTTGTTATATCCAGTGATGAAGTGGGACAGCATTAAACTGTCACTGTCAGATATAAGTGGTGTGGTTTTACATTATATACAGTACATTTCCATCTCAGTTGACATTCTCATTCAACCATGAGACTAAAACATAGCATTTCATCCACTGTGCAACCCAAATGGAATACACTTTACAAAGAACTAGAATAATATTGGAATATCCATATCACAGTGATAAGCTTTATGACATCATACTGTACATGGATATTTAACATCACAACATTCTAGTCAGTTTTAAAACCACAACCAAATGTTCACCCATAACGGCACATCATCCTGAAGATGTGGAAATGGGTTTTGTGGGTTCTGTATGCTAGCACACTGTTTATGTCGTCTTCTAGCTGCTATCAGTGCTATGTGGAGGTTGAAGACAGTATGCGCCTGTGCTGGGGACACATCCTCACAGAGTACAACATTAGAAATGTAGACTCATGCTTTAAAAAACTACAGAAGATATTTGACAACGAGCCAAAAGTGATTGAGGCTGGGCAAGTTGGTGAGAAAACAGATCATGCTTTATATAGGTCCAGTAGTTAGGCTCCCCAAAATGGAAATTCAAATATGATGATAGGAACTTGGTTTTGTGTGTTTTTTCAGGGAAAGGCTATGACCAGAAGCTGAAGGAAATCCTAAATGCTGAGATCATGCCAATCGTTGAGGAGTTTGACAAAAAACAGAATTATGGTAAATCTTTTGTTGTCCACATCACTCCCATATCATTTTGCCTTCCGCATGGTTGAAGAATGTATATGCTTTCCTGCAACTGGTGTTGAGAGTTACATTATTGCCGTGGATTTTGTTTCCAAAATGCTGTATCACTGTCAGTGTACATACATTGTACATGAACTCAGATGACATAATGGCTTGCTGTGTGAAGCAGGTGAACATGCATTCAGGTATTTTTTTTATTTAATGTTAGAATAGGTAAAAGTAGTGAAATAGCAGTAGCATCCAAGCCAGTTCCTATATCTCCAAAATCTCCCATGGGCAAGGTCTATATACTGTACTAATATGGACTCTGCCAGAAAGGGTTGAGATACATGAGATACTGCAATTTGAACTAAGGGAATACGTAATATATCATTCGTCAAAGAGGTTTCGTAAGATATGTTACATTAATTTACATTATTATATACCTAAATATGTTAATAATTTGCTAAAACATGTCATATGTAACGAATCCCATTACATGTCATATGTTATGAACGCTACTAAAACGTATCATAAATGATATGCTACGAATTCAATTTAAGATTAGGTTAGTGACATAATGTAAGGTTAGTGTAAGATTAAGTAAGGTTACTGACATAATGGCTCTGGGATGCTGGCATTCTAGGCTGAGTTGCAAAGAAAAAGCCATATCTCAGACTGGCCAATAAAAAGAAAAGATTAAGATGGGCAAAAGACCACAGACACTGGCAGATGTCCTCAGCATCCTGGAGTTGCCTCTTCGCTGTTGACGTTAAGACTGGGGTATTGTGGGTACTATTTAATGAAGCTGCCAGTTGAGGACCTGTGAGGCGTCTGTTTCTCAAACTAGACGCTAATGTATTTGTCCTCTTGCTCAGTTGTGCACCAGGGCCTCCCACTCCTCTTTCTATTCTGGTTAGACCCAGTTTGTGCTGTTCTGTGAAGAGGGTAGTACACAATGTTTTATGAGATCTTCCGTTTCTTGGCTATTTCTCGCATTTAATAGCCTTCATTTCTCAGAACAAGAATAGACTGACAAGTTTCAGAAGAAAGTTTTTTGTTTCTGGCCATTTTGAGCCTGTAATTGAACCCACAATTGCTAATGCTCCAGATACTCAACTAGTATAAAGAAGGCCAGTTTTATTGCTTCTTTAATCAGCACAACAGCGTGCTAACTTAATTGCAAAAAGTTTTTTTAATGATCACATGCCTTCTAAAATGATTAACTTGGATTAGCAAACATAATGTGTCACTGGAACGCAGGAGTGATGGTTTGCTGATATTGGGCCTATGCCTATGTTGATATTCCATAAAAAATCAGCTACTTCCAGCTATGATAGTCATTTTTAACATTAACAATGTCTACGCTGTATTTCTATGCTGTATTAATAACAATTTTATGTTATTCTACAGGACACAAAATTAGCTTTTCTTTCAAAAACAAGGAAATTTGTAAGTGACCCCAAACTTTTGAACGGTAGTGTATCTGAGAGCCTCCCAAGTCCATGTTGCTGTGTTGAGAACATACAGTACTTTTTTACTGATTAATAATATTACAATGTATTACTGTATTACACCTTCCAAAGTCCTTTCATGGATCCCTTGCCCAAACATGAAAAATGTTGTTGGTTCTAAACATTATTTGTATGTGTAGATGTGGCCATGGAGTTTAAGCACCTCTAAACTAGACTTTAACAAACTAACACACACAAAATGTGTGTGTTAAAAAAAGATTGTTCTCTTCTTCCTTCTATCCATCAGACACAGTATATGACGAGAGGTTACAAACAGCTGCAGACAATTTCATTGCGGCTGCCTCCAAACTGCCTAGAGGTGAGACATTCCCCTCCTCTCCCCTTTATTTCCCCCTGTACAATGCATCATACCATATTGTATAACCATACTTCTGTAATATATTTGGAATGTGTTGTGCATCAGAGTAATGTTTTAATCCTCAAGCCTGTTATCTACGATCTAGATTCTAATAACTTACCCGAAACAAACTGTGTGATTCTAAGTAACCTCTGAGTGGTGCTTTTATATCTAATGATATTCTTATTTTATACTGAATCATGTCAATTAAATAAGGACAACTTGTGTTCGTCAGCAAAAAGAGTTTTCTTTGCTTTAATGGTTATCTTCTTTGTCTCAACTTTCTTTCATTCCTGTTTTTGGTCTTTTTTTAAATCCAGCTTCTGGATGTTTCCCCCCATGTGGTGAGTGATTGTTTTCACATCCATTGTTCCTTCCGGAATCACCTTCTTCTTAAACCTCATAAACTCTGAAACAAATCTTTGCAATCACCTGCTCGGTCTCAACAAGAGATTCCAACTACAGTAAATAAATGAATGTATGCATGTTGTGAACATGCTTTGTACCAGCATTATTATAGGTATCTTAGTTACAGTATAATAAAACCAACATGGCATACAATTATATTAAAGGGATAGTTCAGGTTTTTGGTAATTGGTCCCTCTAACCTACTTTCCCAGGTTAACATGGTTGTGTGAACTTTTGTGTGTCTGCTTCCAGTATCAATAGTGTTAAATGTTGTTTCTGGAAGACACACAGATTATCAAATACTGTACATTTCTAATCATTGTCCTAACACTAGCAATTTCACTAGAGCGATCAGTTTTAAATTAAGGGAACACAAAATTGGTATCCATCAGTTCATCTAACTCCCAGATGTAGATTAACAACCAACTTCACAAAATCCCTAAGTATCCCTTTAACAGATTTAATTTAATATCTAATATTCTAGTGAATTTATTGAAGAAGCGTGTACTATGTGTTCCATTTCCACTCATTGGTTCTTCAGGCTTTCAAGCATCTGGCTATGTCTACAACTGCATCACTTGCCAGTATGATTCCTGTGAGTTCCCACTGGACTGTCCAGGTGGGTAACAAACAACAAAACATGCATCGACCATTCACACTAACTTTAAATTAACTGCCCAGGGATTCTGCTCTCAATTACTTTAATTATGACTGAAATTCTTTACATTTCCTTCAGATTGATAACATCTAAAATATTTAAAGGTAGTTCTGTGTGGGAATGGTCATTACTGATGCGCAGAACGGCTCATATAACGGTAATATCCGCGAGGCAAGTAGGTTAAAGGTCATAAAATAATTTGTGGTTGGTTGCAGGCAAGTTGAGTATTAAATGACTCTGCTAGACCTAATAATTATATTTCTAACAATCTTATTTCTGAGAGAGCTAGGTAATAGTGTGCCTGTTAGAGTATAATATATTTCAGCTGCCAGCCCTTCTCTGTCAATCAGTGTGGACAGCTTGGTCTGTGAACTTGATTAACCTGTCAGGAATCTGTGATTAAAGTTTGTTAATGATTTATTAGTTGATCATGAAGACAATATGAATGAATCAAAATAACTCCTCATTGGTATTCTTCATATGCAGATCTTAAAAACTGAAATGCTGAATCTTTTAGGAGTCAAGTAGTCGTTTTTTTGTGTGAAATTGACACCCAGAAATGGGAGTCGACACTGGTAGTCGAGCGACGAGGAGTCCAGTAATCTAAGTAACTGAAGTCAACTCTCCACCACTTACTTAAAGGAGCACTTCACCCTGGGGTGAGCTTAGGGTGGCGTCCATCATGAGGCATGTTTAGGGCAGTGAGATATCTTTCACAGTAATTGGCCAGAAGGAGCAAGTAATGTTTTTTGGGGGCCAAAACCCCCACACTAAAATACTACAGTGTGGACTGTAGGATGAGCTAGTTCTGAAAAATAAATGTAGTCAGATTTTGTTTCATTTTGCGAAGTCTCCATGTCATACAGATTGCGCTACAAGTCAATTTGTGTGTAGTTGCGGTTGTCATTGATTGATAGAACCATTGAATGTCTTTCAGTGATGTTCCTAACTAGCAGTTGATAAATGTTCAAGGTATTCAAATTTTTCCTCTCTCTGAAAGGCTTCAACTCTATGCAGAAGATACTTTCAACAGTCCTTACTGCTCCCTTCTAATCAACCCGGCAGGTTGGATACTTCTATCTAGCTGCCTAACTTTGCATTATATGCAACATGATGGCATGTCGTCATGACCTGAAAGATACATTTTTGGAAGTGATCTTACATGGTGGATTGAATTGGAGTGAGCTACTGAGTTGTAGCTTAATATTTAAGATTTTCTTGCCCGATGAAACACATTCAAATATGGATTGAAATATGTATTTACATGTATATAAGAAAGTTCATTCTGTTGATTTGTGCCTTGCTTATTGTTAAACTAACAGTAGCTATTTACTTGTTACTGCTTGTAAATGTGTGTTAATGTTATTGTTTGGAATGGTATAGGCTATATCATAGAGTTTTGTCGTATTGTGACGCAATGGCATGTGGGTAATATGTAGTTATCCTGATGCAACTAGGATTTGTCCGTACATCCGACGCTCAATTCAATCAATTTAATTCTGTTTGTAGTTATTCTGATTAAATTAGGAATTCGTCCACTTGATTATATAGGCCTACGATGTTATTTAATGCATTTATTTATTAGTATTTATTCACACTTAATAAAAAGCACAATATTTTCTTTGTCATTCTTTAAACACATCCTAGTGAGTATGAATGACTTAGAACACAGTACATGTACGCTGTTATAGTAACCTTAATACAGAAGTTCTATTTTTCAAACACAACATGCCACGTAAACAAGAGTATGAATTTGTTTTGGTCAGGGTCGAGGGAAAATGTGTAAAAAGCTGAGGTCAAGGATCTCCCTCAGGAGCGCGCCAGCAGCGCCCCCTCCAGGTCCACGCTACGTTACAAAATGTGTTGACTTATGCGTTCACGTACTGATGCATAGGTAGCATGCATTTGTATGGATATGAGACGCAGAGCTTAAGAGATTGTGCTGGTATAGAAGCTGGATAATACCCTACTTGTCTCAAAAATAACTAGTTAAAATAATTTATCCTAAACCTCCTTTGGAACTGAGTTAAAAAACTGCATTTCCCCCTTGTGAAAACATCCACGTTGTGCCTTCAATCCTTGAAATGTTTTGGGTAATAAATTCAGAGTGGATTTGAAAATGAAATCACAGCTATGCCTCTTCACTGGATCTCCTGTAAGGTGCCAGTTAAGATGTCCCAGACTGCCACTGTCTGCTGCCCCACGACGGCAGCTTCACCATAAGGTGCGGCCCAAGCATTTCTCTCCTTAATTTGGATTTCAGTATGTGTGTGCATGTGTACTTGTGTGCATGTTTGGGCGTTACGGTGTCTACAGTCAAAGAACTCACAGTCATAGAGAACAACCGGACACGGATGAGGTGTGACGTTCCCTTTCCTCTGCCTTATGAGATTGAGGTGGTCTGGAGGTTTGCAGAAGAGGTGAGAGACAGCGAGCTGTAAGGGAGACATAGTTCCTATACTAAAGAGTATAATGGGCTCGCCTTGAGACATGATTCCAATAATCTTGCAGATCAAGACCCAGCAGATGGATCAGTTTGAGGAGGTGACCTCAGGGACAGACAGGCTGTACTCTATCCCCTCAGCTGGTCTGCAGCACCAAGGTACATACCAGTGTGAGATCTACTCAGACCAGCGCTCCTTAGTCAGACTCTACTACTACCTCAGAGGTAATGATAGTGTTGTGGACAGACATGCATTTAAGATCAGTCCCATGTAATGGTGACTTGTTGACCTCTCACCCCGACATTTTTGTATACCCCGCCATCTTCATCTCTCCCCCTTTCCTTTCCCCCTTTCCCATTTCCTCTCTCTAACCCAGTCATCCCTCAGATGGTGGGGGGCCATACTGAGCTACAAGAGATATTTGACCTGTCTCTGCTTCCAGGGGGAAGGATTATCCCCATGCCTGGTGGAATGTCCCACGCTCTACTCCGCCTCCCCTCTCCAGCTCTCCTCACTGCCTGTCTGACCTCTCTGCTGATGCTACTCTTCATTTCTCTTGGGTAATGGAACAGAGCTGTATGGTACCAGTACTGTAGATACAGTCTGCACTGCTCTTATCCACAGGTCTACAGTTAGTTATACAGCGAACATACACAAACATGTAGATACCCTTGGCAGTAGCAGAATCCCTCCTCCCGTGGTGATGGAGACATTCTACAGTATATTCTAAGTAAATTCAATACATTTAAGTAAAATGTAATGTTTAACCAGCCTCTTCAGTCCTTCATGCTTTACTAAAACCATGTTGCTTTGATGACATTGAATTGCTCTTCTTAAGTGCTGCTAATCAACAATGTTTGAATCTGAATGTAAAATGAGATAAATGTGTTACACCTTATACATCTTAGTCTCTAGATTTCATATAGAGAGTCTTACCTTATCAGTGATGAACATGTTTTAAAATGAAAAAAACAACTAGTAATACAAGTTAGTAATACAAAATTACATCACAAAAATGTAATGGCATGCCTCAGAGTATTATGTATTATATTGCAACATTTTATTTACCAAGAATGGATTTTCAAATAATTTGATAAAAGTTTGATCTCAACAAACATGTACAGTACTGCTCAGAAAATAAAAAATGTCACAACAATTATCACACATTTTGTTTTTTCTCCTGACACTCGCTTATGTTCTCTATATTTTTCACCCAAAACTTCAGACCGAAGAGTGAAAACAGCAGGTGTGAAACAACACTTGTGTGAAACTACACACGATTGATGAAACTGCTCACATAAGCACACCAGCAGCTTTCAAAATGCCTCAGATACATCACCTAAAACAACACCTTTTACTACCGTAGGCCTATTGTCAGAAACCATTTCTCTATTTTATTGTCTTTAAAGTCTATAGCCAAAACCAATGTTAGTCCTGTGCAAGAGACCATGTGTTGTGTCTAAGAACTACTCTTGGCTGTGGTATACTGGCCATGTACCATACCCCCTTGTGCCTTATTGCTTAATTGAATGTAGCCTATTTCTGTGACTCATGCCTTAGTCAATACAGTGCACACAACAAGCACACACAATAAACCCTAAGAAACAGTATAGCCTACTAGCCTAGAACTGGAACTTATTGACATGACAATACACAGTTCACACGAGGCTCAGCTAGGCTCAATTCACACTAGGATTAGCGGACAAATTGGATATTGTAAATGCTACCTTAAAGGTGAGGGGATTTGGGAGACTGTGTGTGAAAATATTGTTAAGAGCCTGTCTTTGTAAAAGTATGAATCTGAATGATGAGACTGATAAACCATGCGTGTTATTTTAGGCATGGATCGTAGCCACATGCTCTTTTACAATGCAGTAAAGTTGCCAAATAACACTTTAAATAAGCTCAATGGCATGGTATCAAAATAAAACTTTTGTTATAATTATGGTTCCATGGGTGTGCTGTAGTCAGCTTTTAGATAATGTTTTATGTTTCTTTTCATTCCTGCTATAAAATATAAATGTACACTGATCAGCCATTACATTATGACCACTGACAGGTGAAGTGAATAACACTGATAATCTCGTTATCATGGCACCTGTCAGTGGGTGGGATATATCAGGCAGCAAGTGAACATTCTGTCCTTAAAGTTGATGTGTTAGAAGCAGGAAAAATGGGCAAGCGTAAGGATCTGAGCAACTTTGACAAGGGCCAAATTGTGATGGCTAGACGACTGGGTCAGAGCATCTCCAAAACTGCAGCCCTTTTGGGGTGTTCCCAGTTTGCAGTGGTCAGTACCTATCAAAAGTGGTGCAAGAAAGGAAAAGCGGTGAACCGGCGACAGGGTCATGGGTGGCCAAGGCTCATTGATGCACGTGGGGAGCGAAGGCTGGCCTGTGTGGTCTGATCCAACAGACGAGCTACTGTAGCTCAAATTGCTGAAAACGTTAATGCTAGTACTGATAGAAAGGTGTCAGAACACACAGTGCATCGCAGTTTGTTGCGTATGGGGCCGCGTAGCCGCAGACCAGTCAGGGTGCCCATGCTGACCCCTGTCCACTGCCGAAAGCACCTACAATGGACACGTAAGTATCAGAACTGGAACATGGAGCAATGAAAGAAGGTGGCCTGGTCTGATGAATCAAGTTTTCTATTACATCACGTAGATGGCCGGGTGCGTGTGCATCGCTTACCTGGAGAACACTTGGCACCAGGATGCACTATGGGAAGAAGGCAAGCCGGCAGAGGCAGTGTGATGCTTTGGGCAATGTTCTGCTGGGAAACCTTGGGTCCTGACATTCATGTGGATGTTACTTTGACACGTACCACCTTCCTGAGCATTGTTTCAGACCATGTGCACCCTTTCACGGCAATGGTATTCCCTGATGGCATTGGCCTCTTTCAGAAGGATAATGCGCCCTGCCACAAAGCAAAAATAGTTCAGGAATGGTTTGAGGAACACAACAATGAGTTCAAGGTGTTGACTTGGCCTCCAAATTTCCCAGATCTCAATCCAATTGAGCATCTGTGGGATGTGCTGGACAAACAGGTCCAATCCATGGAGGCCCCACCTCGCAACTTACAGGACTTAAAGGATCTGTTGCTAACGTTTGGTGCCAGATACCACAGCACACCTTCAGAGGTCTAGTGGAGTCCATGCCTCGATGGGTCAGGGCTGTTTTGGCGGCAAAAGGGGGACCTACACAATATTAGGCAGGTGGTCATAATGTTAGGGCTGATCGGTGTATGTGTGTGCTGTCTGATAAAAGCCCTTGATAAAAGCCCTTGTTAATTTATTAAGAAATAAGCTTTTCAGTTGTTGATATAGCAGTTGATTACTTCAGGTTTTATTTTGTACATGTATGGGAACAACTATCAATTACAGAGACCAAGTCAAAGTAGTGTCATGACAATTGTTCTGATTTTACATTACATTCGTTTATATTCCCTCCCAACTCTATAAGTGACGACATCAGTACTTGCAGAATGTACATACAAGGAATAGTTGTTGCCATGATGTAGCTTAGGGAATGCAAGGTTTGCACACAGACATAGATCCAGGAGACATAAGAAATCATAGAATGTCGGTTGTCCAGACAAGGGGGGTGTGTGAAAGCTCACACACCCCCTGCTGCTATTAAGACGTTCCCCCAAAAGTGAGACTTCTTCTAGTGGTTTCTACTAGGCCCAAGGCCTAGTCTAACACACATACAGTTGTGCTCAAAAGTTTGCATACCCTTGGAGAATTGGTAATATATGTACCATTTGTAAAGAAAACATAAGTGAGCAGGCAAAACATGTCTTATATTTCTTACGGGATTCACATTCAACTGTAGGTCATAACAGAATGGCACAATCATACAACAAAGAAAATGGCACAAACATGGCAACAAAGAAAACAATGAACTGACCCCTGTTCAAAAGTCTGCATACCCTTAGTTCTTAATACTGTGTATTGCCCCCTTTAGCAGCAATGACAGCGTACAGTCTTTTGTAATAGTTGTCTATGAGGCCCCGAAATCTTGCAGGTGGTATAGCTGCCCATTTGTCTCGGCAAAATGCCTCCAGGTCATGCAAAGTCTTTGGTCATCGTGCATGAACCACACGTTTGAGATCTCCCCAGAGTGGCTCAATGATGTTAAGGTCAGGAGACTGTGATGGCCACTCCAGAACCTTCACATTTTTCTACATTAACCACTGGAGGGTCAACTTGGCCTTATGCTTAGGGTCATTGTCGTGCTGGAAAGTCCAAGAGCGTCCCATGTGCAGCTTTCATGCAGAAGAATGCAAATTGTCTGCCAGTGTTTTCTGATAACATGCTGTATTCATCTTGCCATAAATTTTCACAAGATTCCCTGTGCCTTTAGAGCTCACACACCCCCAAACATCAGTGAGCCACCACCATGCTTCACAGTGGGGATGGTATTCTGTTCACTATAGGCCTTAGTGACCCCACTCCAAACACAGCGCTTATGGTTGTGACCAAAAAGCTCTATTTTGGTCTCGTCACTCCAAATTACAGTGTGCCAGAAGGCATGTCAAGCAGTTGTCGGGCGTATTGTAACCAGGCTTTTTGTAGCATTAGCGCAGTAAAGGCTTCTTTCTGGCAACTCGACCATGCAGCTCATTTTTGTCAGTATTATCGTATTGTGCTCCTTGAAACAACCACACCATCTTTTTCCAGAGCAGCCTGAATTTCTCCTGAGGTTACCTGTGGGTTTTTCTTTGTATCCCAAACAATTCTTCTGGGGTTTTGGCTGAAATCCTTCGTGGTCTACCTGACCTTGGCTTGGTATCAAGAGATCCCCAAATTTTCTACTTCATAATAAGTGAATGAACCGTACTGACTGGCATTTGCAAGGCTTTGGACATCTTTTTATATCCTCTTCCATCTTTATAAAGTTCCATTACCTTGTTACGCAGGTCTTTTGACAGTTCTTTTCTGCTCCCCATGGCTCAGTATCTAGCCTGCTCAGTGCATCCACATGAGAGCTAATAAACTCATTGGCTATTTATGCACAGACACCAATTGTCTGTGCCACAGTTGTGGGAAATTCACCTTTAATTGATATTTTCACCTGTGTGTGTCACCTTGTGTGTCTGTAACAAGGCAAAACATTCAAGAGTATGTAAACTTTTGATCAGGGCCATTTGGGTGATTTCTGTTATCATTATGATTTAAAAAGGAGCCAAACAACTATGTGATAATAAATGGCTTCATATGATCACTATCCTTAAAAGAAGGCATTTTTTTTCAAAATCAATACCAAAATTTCACAACTTCTGCCAGGGTATGCAAACTTATGAGCACAACTGTATATGGAGACTAGAAGCCTTTTACTCAGCCGACATTCCATTCATAACAATGTGCCTGGATTCAGAGAAGGGAATGACATTGACCATGGAAGACATAGCTATTGTGATTCGTAGTACATTAGGTTAAACAGAATAACAGGAACTCTGATCCACAGTATAATATGAGTTTATAAATCTTTAGTTTTAGTATAGATGCAAAAACCACATGAGGCCCAATCAGAAGTATCATCATTAGATTAGGCCTATATGCTTGATTCACACCAAACGAAAGCAGTGTAATAAAATACTACTGAAAGATTCAATGGACAGCATAAGATCAGTGTTGAACCAAATTATATCATAATCCATGACTCAGTTTTCCTTTCAAAGAACAGAAGTGAAAAATATGGCTTGTCAGCATTGATGCCCTGTTGCACGTCTGTCCTCCAGTGATCCTACTGATAGTGGAGAATAGAATTATACAGTGCCGCTGTTGAAGCAGAATGATGAGGACTTGAAGATTCCTGTTCAAGTTTGAAAATATGTATTTGGGACAGGTGTCCAGCCCTCACGTAGCCTACCGTTTGTATAAATTGCTGCTGCTATATTCATGTTAAAAAGTAGGCTTAGTTATATTGGAAAATATAAATTCTGGCCTTTATAGATATATTGGAAAATATCAAATTTGGTCTATATTTTGAAAGTTTCTTGCAAAGACGATTTCATTTGATATTTTAATAGTAATTGCTGTTTGCTCTAATGATTCAACTCTACCATTGAAATGTATGACCTTACAAAGCTGCTCCATTTTCATCAAGGGAGGGGTTCTTACTGTTAGGTACGCCTCACTATGGAAGCAGGTGACCGCGCACATGCGTCAAAGGGGAACAGTCTTCTGTCTGGTCAAAATTATTTGCCCCCTGTCTGCATTGTTGGACATTCATCACATTGAATTTGATCAGAACTGTTTGTTTGCTGTAGTAATATAAAAAATACACCGAAATTGTGTGCTTCATTTGGTTGGTGTGTTAGGTAATGAAGCATGCAATCTTCAGGTGTGAGAAAGCTATTACCACTCTAGTTAATTTAACCTAATAAAAGGGATTATTAAGGTCAGCTAAGGTCAGATATCATGACTCTACCATAAGGAAGACACTAGCAAAAATTAGATTTATGGCTGAGTAGGAAGGTGGAAGATAACTGCTCTTTAGGATGATTTTTAAAAAATCACCTGGATATTGAAAGTTCTGGAACAATGTGATGAGTCAATATGTAACTTTTTGGGTAACATGTACCCAGTAATGTCTGGCAAAAACCAAACACTGCATTCCACATTTAAGAAACTAATACCAACGGTCAAGAATGGTGGTGGCCGTACTGTGGTTTGGGGATGTTTCGCTGCATCAGGACCTTGACAGCTTGACATCATTGAAGGAACCATGAAATGTGCTTTCTACAGATATTTCTACAGGGGAATCTACAGGGGAATATGTCCATGTGCTGAAGCTGAATCGCAGCTGGGTCTTACAGAAAGATTATTAAAATAAAAAAAGCTAGTCTACATCAGAATGTTTGAAAAAAGAAATGTAAAAAAAGAAACGTTTTGATTTTGTTGGCGGGCAACAGGTTGGCTTACTGAACAAATGTATGTGGGCTGATCTAAAAATTTGACCTGATGTCACATATTTGTTTGGTATAGACCATTGTATGAATTAATATTTACACAGTGATGCAGCTCCAGAGAACTTCAAAGCAAGGTCTTAATTTTACAGTTTATTGGGGAGTTTACATTTTTTTGGCATTTTGCATTTGGATCTTAGGTGTGGACAGATACTCTACATTTCAAAATGGCAATTCTGAGCCCTATCTCCATACGTTTCCATGATTCATAATGAATACTTAGGCTGATAAATAACATAAAGCTGACAAATATTTACTGTTTATTCTATATTTGTACACTACGTAAAACACAAAAATGTATATGTGACATCATTGACTCGAACAGTATAATAGAGATGCCTTACACTTCTGCCTAACAGGATAATAGAGATGTCATACACTTCTCTCTATATCTGATTGTTGCAGATTTCTTTACTGGTGGTCAATAAAGAAAGAGATGAGGGATGTGGAGCAAGCTGAAGAAGAGCAAGATTCAAGGTGCACAGTGAGGGAGATATATCTACTGCAATAAAAACAGTCTGATAACGCTCATCCTTTCCCTTTTCTGTGATGCTATTGGAAGCAATTGGTCTTTTACTGCTATCACCACTAGATGGCAATACATGTATGTTTAATGCCATGCTTTGCTAGTTGTAATGTTTTAAAGGGTATGCACAGAAAAACAACATTCGAACTAAGGCAGGTGTAATTAGTATCACCAAAGTATGAAAAATGTATATCATTACTGTGTATTTAGAGCCATATCTGAAAATCCAATCACATTACTTGAGTAGGAATCACTGAGTTTTGATTTTGCTTGGAGGACCTGACGTCACGTTGTCTCATTTTAATACATCCAATGATATGCATTTAATACAGTTAGGTCCGGAAATATTTGGAAGCTGACACAATTTTCAGAATTTTGGCTCTGTACACCACCACAATGGATTTGAAATGAAACAACCAAGATGCAATTGAAGTGCAGTCTTTCAGCTTTAATTCAAGGGGTTGAACAAAAATATTGTATAAAACATTTAGGAATTGCAACCATTTTCATACATAGTCCCCTTATTTCAGGGGCTCAAAGGTAATTGGACAAATTAACACAATCATAAATAAAAAGTTCATTTTTAACCTCCTGAGACCCTGTGTCCGCATATGAGGACACATTTTAGGCTTCCTGCACCATGTACATCATTCTGCCTAACTTAAACCTATTGTCCTTATTAGAGGACACTTGTCTGCGCCATGCTTAGATATTATACTTATCAGGTCCTACTAATCCCAAATAGCAAAGAGAAAATAAAAATGTATACATTATCAAAGCTCAAGTCTTAGGAGGTTAATACTTTGGCAAAAATCCTTTGCAGGCAATGACGGCCTGAAGTCTGAAACGCATGGACATCACCAAAAGCATGGGTTTCCTCCTTTGTGATGCTTTGCCAGACCTTTACTGCAGCTGTCTTCAGTTGTTTGTTCTTGGGTCTTTCTGCCTCATGTTTTGTCTTCAGCAAGTGAAATGCACGCTCGATCAGGTTGAGATCAGGTGATTGACTCGGCCATTTCAGAATATTCCACTTCTTTGCCTTAAAAAACTTCTGGGTTGCTTTCACAGTATGTTTTGGGTCCTTGTCCATCTGTAAAGTGAAGTGCTGTCCAATCAACTGCGCTGAATTTGGCTGAATCTGAACAGACAATATATCCCTACACACATCAGAATTCATCCGGCTGCTTCTGTCACATCATCAATAAACACTAGTAACCCAGTGCCACTGGAAGCCACGCATGCCCATACCATCACACTGCCTCCACTGTGTTTTACAGATGACGTGTTATGCTTCGGATCATGAGCTGTTCCAAGTCTTCTCCAAACTTTTTTCCCCCATCATTCTGGTACAGGTTGACCTTAGTTTCTTCTGTCAAAAGAATGTTGTTCCAGAACTGGGCTGGGTTTTTTAGGCAGCCTAATCTGGCCTTTCTATTCTTGAGGCTTATGAATGGTTTGCACCTTGTGGTGAACCCTCTGTATTTGCTCTTCCTGAAGTCTTTTCTTTATGGTAGACTTGGATAATGATATGTCTACCTCCTGGAGAGTGTTCTTCACTTGGCTGGATGTTGTGAAGGGGTATTTCTTTACCATGGAAAGGATCCTATGATCATCCACCACTGTTGTCTTCCGTGGACGTCCAGGCCTTTTTGTGTTGCAGAGCACACCAGCGTGTTCTTTTTTGCCGGCCAAGAAGAACAAATATCTCTTAGTGAGTGAGTGACTGACTAAATACCCCTTGTTAAATAGCACAGTGATTAGCGACGTGGACTACCAAACAAGAGGTCTTGCAATTCGAGGCTAGCCACAGTCAAAACAATTTATAGACAAAAACTTCACTTGCTACAATCTTCAGTATCTACATTCTTATAGTAAGCCTAAAATAAAATGGTTTATGGTTATATTGCGACTATTTCTTGTGGATTTTCGAAGTACACATCCATGCATGCTTTTTTGGGGTAATATACAGGTGCTGGTCATATAGTTAGAATATCATCAAAAAGTTGATTTATTTCAGTAATTCCATTCAAAAAGTGAAACCTGTATAATGTATACATTCATTCCACACAGACTGATATATTTCAAATGTTTATTCCTTTTAATTTTGATGATTATAACTGACAACTAATGAAAACCCCAAATTCAGTATCTCAGAAAATTAGAATATTGTGAAAAGGTTCAAT
>JACXGI010009135.1:0-18136 GCA_016801175.1 Esox masquinongy
TGTTGTGATGTGTTGTTGTGTGTTGGGCTACGTTGTGTTGTGTTGCGTTCATCTGGAGTCCTGGTGACTCACCCCGAGGTCCTTCCTGGCTTCTGTTTGGCTGTCACATTGATTTATCTGCCACTGATAAAACATATGGAGGAAATTACAGAAGGAATCATTGCTCTGCAATATGTCTACGTGGCTCATTATCGTGTGAAGGCAATTTATATCATAATATCACAGTATATGCCTTCCTTTACAAGTGGTCAATCACTCCATTGGAGTTGTATGAAATAAATAAAAGGAACATGGATTAACTGGGCACGTAATGTTCTCTTTCCTAATGAGGAACCAGACCGGGAAATAGAAGCTAAAATTGTGTTTTTTTGTGCAACATTCGTCATAAGTGCAAGTATGATCACAATTGGAATCATTTGTTTGTCCTTGTAAGGGAGATATTGTGTATATATAAATTCCACTCTGAAACACTGGCTGGAGACACAGCATTCAAACGTCCCTTTCATTGCCATCACATTGCAATATTTGCTTGAACATGAGGTTGCATGTAAAACTTAAATGTTGTCACTGGAAAGACAAACAGTCCTTCACTGTCATCTGACCAGAAAACGTCAATGTTGAGCAAAGAGCAGCTTATACTTGGAAAATAAACTGCACTGACTGAGATATATGGACGCGCTCAAGCGTTACTGAGGCAATCAACACTCCATGAGTGTGTGTGAAGTACAGGTGTGTGTGTAGTGCTTAAAGGAGAGAGAGTGTGTGTGTGTGTGTGTGTGTGTATTGCTGCACTGTACCGAGCCAGAGTGTGAAACCCGGAGAGGGGTGAATTGAGGATGCCCCTCCGGGAAGAGGAACAGGAGAACCTTTTCAATGATTCATGTCACGTCAGTAATGATCCAGCAAACTGTCTCTGCCAGAGAAATGTGAATGTATGTATGTATGTATATATGTATGTGTGTGTGTGTGTGTGTGTGTGTGAGTGTGTGTGTGTGTGTGTGTGTGTGTGTCCGTGTGTTTCACCATGTCTGACCGTGAGGTTAGAGTTCTGCCTCCAGGGTTTGTAGGTGAGGCGGTGACAGGCATGGTTTCCGCGGGGACTAACCCTGTGTGTTGTAACAGGGAATGAGGCCCTAAGTGAGACACAGAGTGAGCTGCTGGAACACACGTGGCGAGGCAGCATTTCACCCAGTACTTTTCAATCAACCTCTGATCTCATTTCATTAAACATACTTTTGAACAATTCGCCTCCTGATTCGTCACCTCAAGCACAATTTCTCTGATTTGCTGAAATCACACCCACACTTTGGCTCAGTTAAGATTGTCCATTTGAGGGAAAGTCACCATCCATCGCAGGGCAGGAAATCATCAATCAGGGTCTTTGTTTTTTAAGTGTCCTTTCCTCCAACAAAACAAACACACACATACACGTATATACACACAGAAACCAGCTATTAAAAAATCCTATAAAAACAACAGTCCCGGCCAGTGAAGAGACACAGATTGACAATGTGAGGAGGACATCTATATATTACATGATACAGGAGGCTGCTCAAAATAATTCTATGTGGCATTGCATGATGAAAATAAAACCAAGGTTTATTATTAGTTGGTGCACCTGTTGCAACACAAGATCAGTTGAAAAACTTTACTGGTATTCACTTGTGAGCTGTTGAGATTTTTCTTGTCTTTCTATAAAAAGAAAAGTCTTCTCCTTCAGCAGTTGGGATTTTCATGTGTCTATATTAAATATTCCCTATAACTGTATATTTTGCTCGATTCGTTGATGAGGTTATGTTTACTTTGGCTTCCATCCTAGAATTTTTGTCTCCTATCTCTTCAGAATGAAGCATCTACTCTGGTCTTGCGTGACAGACAGGGACGTCTCGCGACACAGGCACCAAAAAACATTTAATGGTCCCCGATTTTAGCTACAATTTTAATTAACTGGTATCAAAAAAAATAAATGAATGTTTGAATGGTCGTCAATCAACCCACCTGGATTAGCTTATTGAGCACAAAGATTGACACAAGGCAATGTGTGACGAGCAGACAAATCAGAACTACTCCCAAATCATTTGACCTCCGCAATGAGGGGACAATATGCAGGACGTGATATAATTTTAAAGTGGTTCATCCGATATGGATGAAAATACCCCTGAATTAAAGCTGACAGTTTCCTTCCAAACCCATAGCACTGTATAATTTGAACTCCAAAAAATATTGAATTCAGAGCCAAAGAAAAAAATGTGTACCTGTCCAAATAATATTTTGGGTAACACTGTATATAATAATATTTTTGGGGTACACTGTATATAATTATAATATTTTGGGGTACACTGTATATTTAGTTGGAAATATAAGAAACCAGACGGAGCCAGGTGACTGTTTGTGAAAAACACTTTAAAACCAATGGACCCCGCCCATGCCCCAGCTGTGACTATCCCACCCGATTCACTGCATGACTACTTTAATTTCTGAGGCTTAGCCTAATACTTCCACACCACTGGGAGATTTGGGAGCTCTATCTCGGTTTGGCAAACAGGATGTTATGAGTCAGATTGGAACAAGCAAGAAGAGGTGCAAACCGATGCTTCAGATCTTTAAATCACTACAAGTTACAGAGACAATGCTGCAGCTTTTTCTCCTGTTCTATCTAATCTCAATGTTGGGCTCTACTGGTTCTGGTAATTGGCTTCATAAGCCACCTAGGCCAAAAATAAACGCTACCCAGTAAGAATTAACTTCCCCCACTCACTCTCAAATTAATCTATTTGCCTCACGCCGTGTCACCTGAATGACGATTCTATGGGTACAGGAGGCGTCTAGAACATTCTTATCACAAGTGAACAACGAACACATGACGGGTTTCGTGTAAACCCCACTTGATTCTGTCACTCCTGGTACCATGGAACAATGAACACCTTTTAAGTGAAGTTCAATTTCATGCGAAACATCCAAGTACCACACAGGAGAGGACTTTCTAATGGGGACGTACTTTTAAAAAGCGTTGCTCAGCTGGGATACATGTTGTGTTAAAGTGTATGTCACTGAACTCCGTACCTTGAGGTTAACATACATGTATGATGCGTGTCAGAAAAGCAGTAAAGCACTCCAGACATCATCCGAACACTGTTCAAACCCCTTCAGTTTCTACACATGCTGTTGTGTTATAGATTTAATTATAACTGATTTCATTGTCTTCTGTCATCAGTCAACACCAAATGCCCCAATATGACAAAGCAAAACACGGTTTCAGAAATTTGTACCAGTGACTTGAAAATAAAAAATGGAAATATTTCACGTACATTAGAATTCAGACCCTTCACTGTGACACTCAAAACTGAACTCAGATGCATCCTGTGTCTTTTGATGGTCCATGAGATGTCTCCAGAAATTGACAATCTGTGGCAAATTCAATTGATTGGACATTATACAGCCAAGTGTGCCTTTCTAAATCAAGTCTCAGTGTATGTCAGAGCAAAACCAGGCTCTCTGTATACCTGAGAGATAAAACAGTCTTGAGGCAAGGAACTGGGGAAGGTTTTAAAAAAAATGCTGAAGAGCTGAAATTTCCCAGGAGCACAGTGAGCTCCATCATGGTGAAATGAAAGAGGTTTTGAACTCCGAAGAGCTGGCAATCCACCAAAACTAAGTAACAGGGCAAGAAGGGCCTTGTTCAGGGAGGTGTGGAAGAATCCAATGGCCACTCTAACAAAGCTTTTGTTTTTCTGCAGAGATGGGAGAACCTGTCAGAAGGACAGACATCTCTGCATTACTCCATTAATCAGGCCTTTATGGTAGAGTGTCTAGATGGATTCCACTCCTGAGTAAAAAGCATACGCCATGCCACCTGAAGGACTCCCAAGAGTACAGTAAAAATATTATCTGGTGTGATGAGACCAAAATCAAACTATTTGGCCTGAATGCCAATCGCTGCTTCCAGCAAAAACAAAATACCAATCATCACCTGGTTAATACCATCCCTATGGTGAAGCATGGTGGTGGGAGCATCGTGTTATGGGGATGCTTCTCAGTGTCAGGGACCGGGAGACTGGTCAGAACAGAGGGAAGGATAAAAGGAGAAATATACAGAGATGTCCTTGATGAAAAGCTGATCCGGGGCACACATGACCTCAAACAGGCTCATTGTTGATTCCGCACAACAACAACCCGAAGCACAAGGCCAAGACAACGCTGGAGTGGCTTCAGGAGAAGTCTATGAATGTCCTTGAGAGGACCATCCAAAGCTTCACAGCTCAGCAAAGCTCCCCATCCAATCTGACAGAGCTTGACAGGACCTACAAGAAAGAATGGGAGAAAGTGCTCCAAATCCAGGTCTGTAAAGCTGGTAGAGTCATACCCAAGAAGACTCGAAGTTGTGAGTGGTGCTAAATGCACATCTACAAAGCACTGAATACATTTTTGAATACTTGTATATTTAGATCTTCAATAAATTTACACAGCATTCCAAATAATAAAAATGGTAAACTGTCTGTGTAAATGAGTTGTTTATTCATGTATAGACAATTTGTTTTGCTTCCAAATTGAATTCAATCTATTCAGCAGTGGCCTAGGTTGGGCTTCAGTTCCCAGGCTATTTGGTCTAGTGCCGGGTGTTCTGATTGCCTGATAATATTATTGTTTTACTTTTTGTATTTTTACTAATATTGCTTGCGCATTTACAGACGAGGTTTTATTGTCTTTGTATCAGCCCACTCACAACAGTCCAATAGCCTGAGGTGATAGACCAGAAACTAACTACTCCAATCCAAGCTTAGCATGGCTAAAGAAACAGCTGGATGAATGCCATTTTAAAATGGTGCCACAAAAATGTTTTTTTTTTTAAATATACAGCTCCGGAAAAAATGAAGAGACCACTGCACCTTTTTCTTTCCTTTCCAAAAAAGTCGAAAGGGAAGGTTTTGAGTGAGGAACAGAAGCGTTAAATTTGCAGTGGTCTCTTAATTTTTTCCGGAGCTGTATATATATATATACACACACACACAACCTGGAAAGTTTTGGTCTCACGTTTCATTTAAAATGTCCCAGAAATGTTCTACATGGACAAAATAATTATTTCCCTCTTATTAATAGATTAGGGCATAATGAATTAATTTAAAATGACTCATATCCGTTTTGCGTTTATATTTTTTTTAGTGTAGATCGTTGAACACTTTAAAATTGGACCAAGGCCTTCTGTGAGGAAAATGTACTCAGCGGTATTAATAAAACATTATATCAAAATGATAAGTAGAAATCACAGCTTCACTCGTTTACTTGATTCGCCCGAATTGTAATCTAGCTCTAACGCAAGAGAATCAATGCTTTTTGATGACATCCTACATTAATCAAACAGGCCCAAGCTGGAGTACTCGCGGAGCGGAGCTGGAGTGGGGCGTACGTAATTTGGTTAAAGCGCAGAGTGTTTAATCAGTTTAATCAGGAGAGGATTGATGAGTTGGAGTGCAAACTGAACCTCGATCACATAGCCTACACGAGCCTGTGCCCTGGGCAGTAAGACCACGTAGGTACGATTCACCTGTAGTAACAAAACCACAACAGCCTTGGACACCAGTAATACGACAGATAGCGTCACGAAGAAACAGTGACCTGATCCACTCCACGTAGGCTAGGCACATTTTATAACAGAGATCTACCTGGCAGATAGAAAAATGACTACATAAACAGTGAAATTAAAAGCATTCCATTCCAGTCACTGGATGTAATAAGCTGGTAAGCCCCAGTCATAACAATACAACACACATTTTAAAAATGGAAATTAACAACGATTAATTTACATTGTAAACAAAGTTTGAAGTTTGAAAGCAACACTGACAAATCTCACATGGTTGCATATTATTATTTTCACAGCCAGCTCAGCTCAAGCAGAAAATAAAATTGTGGTCATGATCATTTGAAACTTAACCTCTTGTTGAAAGTTAATTTCCAAATAAACAGATGTTAACAAATTAGTTAACATTTAACAGGACCTGCTTAGATGTTAGCTAACACCTGCTGGACCTGCTTTCTTCCAGTCAAAAGCCTTTTTTCAAAAATCCTGCACTGACAAGGCAAATGCTAGCTATTTTCTCTGTTAGCGACGTGTTTCCCCGGCCTTTTAGAAAGCATAACACGTGATTTGCCTTCTCCAAAATAGTCCCGCCTCTTGCACGTGATATTGTGATTGGTTAATTCTACTGTAATTAGAAAATGCTGCTCTAATCAAGTTGATTGGCAAAGACTTTGAAAAATGACAAATTATTTTAAATGCTAAAAGTTTTTGAAAACATCCATAGTTTCATGCCTTAAAAATATGGATTATATTCTCAGTTTTGTGTATTTTGATCTAAATACCAGTGTCAAATCAGAAAATGTTACTTGGTTTCCACCCAGTGTCCTCTACTCTATGGTATATCACACCAACATTATCTTTTTTAAAGGGAAGGGCCAGAAAGATTAGGTAGTATCAGTAGACAGTAACCTTTAAACTAACGACATGTGGCACTTCTACCTTGCAGATGAGCCAAGACAGATGAGAAGAGCAGAGCAGTGAAGCAATTAGATCAGTAGTAGCCAGCGGCAACTGGTAGGAAAGAGGATTATTTAGGTGACCAAGACCCAGAGAAACCTGTAGCTGCAGTGATTGAGCACTGGCAGTATCTGCTGTGGCAGGTAGAAGGTGCACGCTGAATGTGCCCAGTCCGTCCCCGATTAAGACACAGGCAGACACAAAGAGTGAAGGAAAGAGAGACAAGTTTGTGAATCAAAAGTTTTAGAATCCATTACCTGTATGGACATTCACAAAGAAGTTTGTGAATCAAGTACTTGAATCAATTACCTGTATGGACACTCACAGAGAATTATGTGAATCAGGTTTTTGAATCCATTACCTATATGGACATTCACAGAGAGGTTTGTGAATCAGAAGTTTTTGAATCCATTACCTGTATGGACATTTACAGAGAGGTTTGTGAATCAGAAGGTTTTGAATCCATTACCTGTATGGACATTCACAGAGAGGTTTGTGAATCAGAAGGTTTTGAATCCATTACCTGTACGGACATTCACAGAGAGTTTTGTGAATCAGAAGGTTTTGAATCCATTACCTGTACGGACATTCACAGAGAGGTTTGTGAATCAGAAGTTTTTGAATCCATTACCTGTATGGACATTCACAGAGAGGTTTGTGAATCAGAAGTTTTTGAATCCATTACCTGTATGGACATTCACAGAGAAGTTTGTGAATCAGAAGTTTTTGAATCCATTACCTGTATGGACATTCACAGAGAGGTTTGTGAATCAGAAGTTTTTGAATCCATTACCTGTATGGACACTCACAGAGCTCTGGCAGAGATGTAGCTGTTGGCTTTCTATCTTACCGATCAGCTTTTTTTCCTCTCCTACATCACAGCAGCCGGAATCGCTATCAGCTGCTTGACGAAGCATCCACACAGTTCTCAGTAACATCCTGGGGCAGGCAGATGATCTGAAGGGCGGCTGGGGGGAGGGGGGGAATATATCCCCTCATAGTCACAGGCAAAACTAACATCCACATCAAAGGGAGTGCACTGCTATTACCCCTGAAATAGGAATAATATACGCTGCCATAGTACTCTACTCTCCCTGCTTCATGCCTGGAAACCAGAGACTATGAGATTAACATGGTTTTTGGTAAGGGGTGCTATGGGTACTAGGTTTCTACCACTCCTAGTACAATGTGCTAGTTGTACTAGGTTTCTACCACTCCTAGTACAATGTGCTAGTGGTACTAGGTTTCTACCACTCCAAGTACAATGTGCTAGTGGTACTAGGTTTCTACCACTCCTAGTACAATGTGCTAGTGGTACTAGGTTTCTACCACTCCAAGTACAATGTGCTAGTGGTACTAGGTTTCTACCACTCCTAGTACAATGTGCTAGTGGTACTAGGTTTCTACCACTCCAAGTACAATGTGCTAGTGGTATTAGGTTTCTACCACTCCAAGTACAATGTGCTAGTGGTACTAGGTTTCTACCACTCCAAGTACAATGTGCTATGAGTACTAGGTTTCTACCACTCCAAGTAGAAACTCTTAGGCAGTTTTTCCTAGCCACTGAAATTCAACACTATTGTTGTTTGCTCCTTGGGGTTTCAGGCTGGGTGTTTTGTAAAAGCACTTTGTGACACCTGCTGATGTTAAAAGGGCTTTATAAATGAATTTGATTAATTGATAGTACAATGTGCTATGGGTACTAGGTTTCTACCACTCCTAGTACAATGTGCTAGTCGTGCCAGGGAATGTAGAGTGGATATAAAAAGTCTACACACCCCTGTGAAAATGCCAGGTTTTTGTGATGTAAAATAATGAGACAAAGATAAATCATGTCAGAACTTTTTCCACCTTTACTGTGATCTGTTTTGAACAATTCAATTGAAAAACAAACTGAAATCTTCGAGAGGGAAAAATGAAAAATAAAAACCTTACAATAACCAGGCTGCATAAGTGTGCACACCCTCTTATAACTGGGGATGTGGCTGTGTTCAGAATTAACCAATCACATTCAAACTCATGTTAAATAGAAGTCATTACACACCTGCCATCATTTAAAGTGACTCTGATTAATCACAAATTAAGTTCAGCTGTTCTAGTAGGATTTTCCTGACATTTTCTTAGTTGCATCTCAGAGCAAAAGCCATGGTCTGCAGAGAGCTTCCAAAGCATCAGAGGCATCTCACTGTTGAAAGATATCAGTCAGGAGAAGGGTACAAAAGAATTTCCAAAGCATTAGATATACCATGGAACACAGTGAAGACAGTCATCATCAAGTGGAGAAAATATGGCACAACAGAGACATTACCAAGAACTGGACATCCCTCCAAAATTGATGAAAAGACGAGAATAAAACTGGTCAGGGAGGCTTCCAAGAGGCCTACAGCAACATTAAAGGAACTGCAGGAATTTCTGGCAAGTACTGGCTGTGTGCTACATGTGACAACAATCTCCTGTATTTTTCATATGAATGGGCTGTGGGGTAGGGTGGCAAGACGGAAGCCTTTTCTTACAAAGAAAAACATCCAAGCCCGGCTGAAGTTTGCAAAAACAAACATCAAGTCCCCCAAAAGCACGTGGGAAAATGTGTTATGGTCTGATGAAACCAAGGTTGAACATTTTGGCCATAATTCCAAAAGGTAAGTTTGGCCCAAAAACAACACTGCACATCACCCAAAGAACACCATACCCACAGTGAAGCATGGTGGTGGCAGCATCATGCTTTGGGGCTGTTTTTGTTCAGCTGGAACCGGGGCCTTAGTCAGGGTGGAGGGAATTATGAACAGTTCCAAATACCAGGCAATTTTGGCACAAAACCTTCAGGCGTCCGTTAGAAAGCTGAAGATGAAGAGGAAGTTCACCTTTCAGCACGACAACGACCCAAAGCACACATCCAAATCCACAAAAGCATGGCTTCACCAGAAGAAAATTAACGTTTTGGAATGGCCCAGCCAGAGCCCAGACCTGAATCCAATTGAACATCTGTGGGGTGATCTGAAGAGGGCTGTGCACAGGAGATGTCCTCGCAATCTGACAGATTTGGAGCGCTTTTGCAAAGAAGATTGGGCAAATATTGCCACGTCAAGATGTGCCATGCTAATAGACTCCTACCCAAAAAGACTGAGTGCTGTAATAAAATCAAAAGGTGCTTCAACAAAGTATTAGTTTAAAGGTGTGCACACTTATGCAATCAGGTTATTGTGAGGTTTTTTTCTTTTTTTCCCCCTCAAAGATTTCAGTTTGTTTTTCAATTGAATTTTTCACGTTATAGGTCACATTAAAGGAGGAACAAGTTCTGACATGATTTATCTTTGTCTCATTCTTTTACATCACAAGAACCAGGCATTTTAACAGGGGTGTGTAGACTTTTTTATCCACTGTATGTGATAAGCTGCTGGGAAACAGCTCTGAGATGGGATTGAGTGAGTAGCTGATTTCTTGTTGTGCTGCTGGCTGTGATGCGCAGTGATGTGCTGACGTGGGTCTACTCAGCAACGCCAGCTCCCATGACAGGAGAAACATCTGACTGACTTGGAGAGCAAAGAGGAGGAGGTGTCCAGGAGCACTTCTCCCCCCTCCAGACGACAAGGCCAGATGTTGGGAATTGAGGTGACGCAGGGCTGACACCGACTGGGAGGCAAATCGCTTATCTGCCGACTGCCGTGGAGCGGGCTGGACACAGGAGATTGCAGCATAAGAGACTCCCTGTTATCCCTGGGCTTTGTCACAGGTGATTTACTCCTGTCAAGCTGGTCCGCGTGGAGTGAAACTCTTGAGGTTTCAGATGCCCCTTTAAGAGCCCAAATTCTCAAAGACAAGTGTGATGTTTTGGGACGTATCTGAAATGTATGAGACACAGTAGGACTGGTGGGGATGGTAATGAAATAGTTTGGCGTCTCTGTGGTGCAGTGTCTCTGAGGAGGATGCAGTCTAGGATACACATGGTTTTGTTTTTTGGTGGGACACACATGACTAATGGCTTTAATGCCAAAGGAACCATTTGTTTTACTGTATTACCAGCTTAAATGACCAGAAGACATCTGCGGTGAATGTTAATATTTCAAAAAAAATTTTTCAACAAAATTGTCCTAGGTTCCTGAGATATTCCCCACTGAAACTTTCCCGCCGGTTCGTCTATCAGTTAGCATTGACAGTCTTCTCATACTCGCTTTAGACACTCGCAGTGCAAGGTCCTCCCTGAAACCCTATCATTTTCCATGTGGACTAGCTAAAACCGGTCTCGCTCAGTAAGGGAAGGATAAGAGAAGAAAAGTTGTGTCATTGATTATAATGTTAAAATGTGTCAGAGGCAGGATTCTACTCAGTGACCGTTTTAGTGAACACAGAGCATTCAATTACCTGAAATAGTGCTAACGCTATTGAGTTTTAAAGCAAAATCATACATGTCTTTAAAAGTGGAACAAAGTTCAGGGCACAGACCTCCTCTCACAGCACATCCTGTGCTTGCCCCAGGTCATATGACTCGTCACGCCATGCCACAAAATTAGGCTGCCAATCGCCTTTGTACGGAAACTGCCAAGTTCCCACAAGTTCACGGCAATACATGTACGCTCCCGCACAGGAAGCAGATCATCTACTGTTCCAGCTGAGCCACGACCCCCCTCCTCCCCAGTGACCCCCCCGCCGCTAGACACCAGCTTGCTCATGGGGATGGCTGTGCGCGCGCTGTCATTATTTTGTCAATGTCATGTCTCTGGGGAGCAATTTAAAGACATTAATAGAGAAGGATGCCTTCGCTACCTGGTAAGAAAAAACTCTGAAATAGACATGGGGGGTTAGAAGAGGATGACTGCTGGCACACATTATGGGAAGCACGTCAACCACCCACCACTCCTATTTAGTCTAAAGGAAGCCTGCTATTTATATTTAGGGATTTTAAATGACTCTGGAAATAGCGAATATTTGCACGGCTACGGCAAAGTGAATCACTTCAGAAATTAACCCTTCACGGTGTGTCAGTGTATATTCCGTCTCTATCTTCTAACCAAGGGAGCCTGCCCCTCTCTCCGAGCTGTCCTGATGTAACCCCCGGTCAGGAGACTGTGATCCCCTTTGAGTTGAGGATTTCTGCTTTGCTGCTGAGTGAATGCGCAAGGTGTCAAAACGCCAGTATTCGTCCTCGTGACACGTGCTACACAGTGTGGGCCACAGCCGACCAAGGTGTCTCATCAGATCAACCCAGTGTCCAGGGGAAAGACCCCTCATGACCCGAGGCCTCTGTTGGCAGCCTGAGAAATGATCTCTCAATTGGACAAACCCTGTCACTGCTGTCAAAGACAGGTTCATGGAGTGATCATGGATAAAGTGTCTAAAGGGCATGTTTAAATAGCTGTTACACGTTCTCTACACACTGACTCAATGGCTACGCTTTGGAGGGCATGGTAATGGCTGACTTGAAATCCCAGCCCGACAATAGTGAGGATGATGGTTTCATCCCGGCCCGACATTAGCAAAGATGACAGACGCTTGCATCCCAGCCCAACATCAGCAAGTATGACAGTTGTTTGTATCCCGGCCCAACATTAGCGAGGATGACAGTTCATTCAGTCATTGCTCGACATGAGCTAGGATGACAGTTGCATCCCAGCCCAACACTAGTGAGGATGACGGTTGCATCACAGTCTGACATTAGCAAGGATGACAGATAGTTGCATCTAAGCTCAACCTTAGCAAGGATCACAGTTGGTTGCATCCCAACATGAGAGAGGATGATGGTTGTGTCCATGCCCAACATTAGTGAGGTTGGTTGCATCCCAGAATTAGAGAGGATGACGATTGCGTCCCTGCCTGACATTTGCGAGGATCACATTTGGTTTCATCCCGGCCCAACATTAGCGAGGATGACAGTTAGTTGCATTCAAGCTGGACATTAGCAAGGATGACAATTGGTTGCATCCCTCACTGACATTATCAAGGATGACAGTTGGTTGCATCCCAATATTAGAGAGGATGACGGTTGCATCCCAACATTAGAGAAGATGACTGCTGCGTCTCTGCTTGACATTAGAGAGGATGATGGTTGTTTCCCTGTCCGACATTAGCGAGGATGACAGTAGGTTGCATCCCAACATTACAGAGAGTGGCGGTTGTATCCCTGCCTAACATTAGTGAGGATGACAGTTCTTTGCGTCCCTCATCGACATTAGCAAGGATGACAGTTGGTTACATTGAAGCTCGACATTAGCGAGGATGACAATTGGTTGCATCCCTCACCAACATTACCAAGGATGACAGTTGGTTGCATCCCAACATTAGAGAGGATGACGGCTGTGTCCCTGCTTGACGTTAGCAAAGATGAAAGTTTGGTTGCGTCCCAACATTAGAGAGGATGACGGTTGCGTCCCTGCCTGATATTAGCAAAGGTGACAGTTGGTTGCCTCCCTCAACAACATTAGCGAGGATGACAGTTGGTTGCATCACAGCCTGACATTTGCGAGGATGACAGTTGGTTGCGTCCCAGCCCAACATTAGTGAGGATGACAGTTGGTTGCATCCCAGCCAAACATTAGCAAGGATGACAGTTAGTTCCATCCCAACATTACAGAGAATGGCGGTTGTATCCCTGCTTAACATTAGTGAGGATGACAGTTCTTTGCGTCCCTCATCGACATTAGCAAGGATGACAGTTGGTTGCATCCCAACATTAGAGAGGATGACGGCTGTGTCCCTGCTTGACGTTAGCAAAGATGACTGTTTGGTTGCGTCCCAACATTAGAGAGGATGACGGTTGCGTCCCTGCCCGACATTAGCAAAGGTGACAGTTGGTTGGCTCCCTCAACGACATTAGCGAGGATGACAGTTGGTTGCATCACAGCCTGACATTAGCGAGGATGACAGTTGGTTGCGTCCCAGCCCAACATTAGTGAGGTCCATGCTCTCACTAGTTATGACTAGTTGAACCATGTCTACATAGGGAGAGGAGTTCCACTGGTTAGATACATTCACGGTCATTAAAATGATCAAGGTGACTCCATCAGATCCACGGGCTGACCTCTGGACCTGTCCTGACCAAGTTTCTCAAATGTTACTAAATTTCACTCTGTTTAATATTTTATTTAAATCAATTACATTTATTTTATAAATCCTTTTTTACATCAGCACATGTCACAAAGTGACAATTTTCTATTTATTGTAGCAGAACCATCTTTACAAGGCACTTATTTACTAGCCCAGATGAAAGATGAGACATTTGGCACATCTTCATACGTGAATGACAATCGGAGATACTCAAACTTTAACCCCCCCCAGACACAGACCTTCCCCACCTACCCCCACAGCTCCACCTCCTCTGTTAAAAGCAGCGCTTGACTTGGGATAAAATAAGTGCAAGATTTGACAAATTGCATATTAGACTATGTTCATCAAAATGAAACAAGTCACTTTTGGGGTTTTGAAAACCAAAACAATATAAAATATATTTTATATTTACTAATTTACTAAGTTTCAGAAAATGTTAGATTGTACTTAATTGTGCTTGTAGCTGAGTTTGTATAATCCACAGATACATTCCACTACTCTTCTAAATGAAGACCATTTTTTAAGTTAAAATGCCAAAATAGTGCCAGACAGAATAAAAAACCTTCAACTTTTAGTTCATGAATACAGATACCCAGCCTGAACCCCCACAAAAACAAGCAACAACAAGATGCACAGTGGCCTCCCTAGTAGGGTTACAACCAAGGAAGAAACCTAGAGAGGAACCAGTGTGTAACAGCATTGCCCACAACTAAAATGACCATGCATGCTGAGAACTCCACACTACATGTCCGCACCCCGATCCAGTGAAGTCAGTGGGACTCTTAACAAGGAGTTTGAGTCCATATCAGAATGGTAGATTAAAAAGCAACTGGCCTTAAAGGGAAAGTTCACACAAATTACATAATGTAGTCATGACAGGAACACATGCTTTAGTTTAGTTTCACCAACATTGAATCAAATTGCTATTATTTATATACAACCCCGTTTCCAAAAAAGTTGGGACGCTGTGTAAAATGTGAAGAAAAACAATGCAGTGATGTGCAAATCATTTAAACCCTATATTCAATAGAAAATAGTACAAAGACAACATATCAAATGTTGAAACTGAGAAATGTTATTGTTTCTTGAAAAATATATGCCCACTTTAAATTTGATGCCAGAAACACATTTCAAAAAAGCTGGGACTGGGCCAAAAAAAGACTGGGAAAAAAAAACCTGGTGGAACATCTCACAACTAATTAGGTGAATTGGAAAAAGGTCAGTAACATGATTGGGTATAAAAAGAGCATACCAGAGGGGATGAGTCTTTCAGAAGTAAAGATAGGGAGGGGTTCACCACTCTGTGAAAGACTGCACAGGCAAATAGCATAACAATTTAATTCAACATAAAATTGCAAAGACTATGGGGATCTCATCATCTACAGTACATAATACCATTAAAAGTTTCAGAGAATCCGGAGAAATCTCTCTATGCAAGGGACAAGGCCAAAAAACAATATTGGATGGCCGTGATTTTCAGGCCATTAGATCACACTGCATTAAAAACAGACACGATTCTGTAGTGGAAATCACTGCATGGGCTCAGGAACACTTCCGAAAACCATTGTCTGTGAACACAGTACGTCGCTGCATTCCCAAACGCAAATTAAAACACTACCATGCAAGAAGAGACTTAACATAAACAAGGTCCAGAACTGCCCCCACCTTATCTGGGCCTGAGCTCATTTAAGATGGACTGAGGCAAAGGGGAAAGCTGTCCTGTGGTCTAATTCTTTTTGGGAATCATGGACGCCGCATCCTCAGGGCTAAAGAGGAGAGGGACCATCCAGCTTCTTATCAGCGCACAGTTCAAAAGCCAGCATCCGTGATGGTATGGGGGTGCATTACTGCACATGGCATGGGTGACTTGCACATCTGTGAAGGCACTATTAATCCTGAACAGTATATACAGGTTTTGGAGCAACATATGCTGCCATCCCGAAAAACTATTTTTCAGGGAAGGTCTTGCTTATTTCAGCAAAACAATGCGAAACCACATTCTTCACATATTACAACAGCATGGCTCCGTAGCAAAAGAGTCTGGGTGCTAAACTGGCCTGCCTGCAGTCCATAACTGTCACCCATAGAAAACATTTGGCGCATTATGAAACAAAAAATATGACAGGAGACCCTGAACTATTGAGCAGATGAAATACTATATCAAGCAAGAATGGGAAAACATTTCACTTTCAAAACTACAACAATTGGTCTCAGTTCCCAAATGCTTAAAGTATTGTTAAAAGAAGAGATACAACACAGTGGTAAACATGCCCCTGTCCCTTTTTTGAAATGTTTCTGGCATCCAAAAACAATCACATTTCTCAGTTTTAAATAATTGATTTATTGTCTTTGTACTACTTTCAGTTAAATATAGGGATAAATGATTTGTACATCATTGCATTTTATGCAGCGTCCCAACTTTTTGGGAAATGGGGTTGTAATTAAGTGTTTGAAATGTATTGTGAAATTTGACAAAGGCCTTTAGAGAGGATTTTAACATGACATTAATACAATTATAAGATTGGTACTAGAGGAAAACTAGGACATAAATTCAGCCCTGCCACTTTAGCCACACCAGACCACATCCCAGCACCTCCTAGAACGCAACGCTAAACCC
Source organism: Esox masquinongy (assembly GCA_016801175.1). Lineage (NCBI taxonomy): Eukaryota > Metazoa > Chordata > Actinopteri > Esociformes > Esocidae > Esox > Esox masquinongy. The sequence continues at coordinate 16,188 of JACXGI010009135.1, forward strand.
CACTTCGAGGTAAAGATTGAAATACTAGACCACTGATAGATTATTTAATCTTTACTTACTTTACTAATTTCGATGGGCAACGACTACAAATGTTAGTACCTTTTTGTTCAGATATTATTTATTTTTAAAAGAAAAACACAAGATATGTACCAGACATATAGTTGCAGCAGCTTTCAACTTCTACCTGCCACAGCTGATACTGTGTGACGGCTGCTCTGCATGGCGCTGTGTGCCCTCTCTGGCGCTCCACCTCGCTGGCGTACCAACTGCCGGCAGGAGATGATGGCAGCAGCGCACCCCACCGATGCACCTGCTCCTCATCACTAATTATATTGCCTATTTAGGTTCCTTGTTTTCACCCGCACCTCACAGGTAGAGTCCTGTTTGCATCGTAACCGTGTGATACTGACTTTAAAAGATAAAAGTACACAAACATTGATCTTCGTGTCATTGTTGTTTTGTTGTTTTCATTTTTGCCTCACTTTTACAAACTTTACTGCTCTCGCACCTCAGATACTGCCAGTGCTCAATCACTGCAGCTACAGGTTTCTCTGGGTCTTGGTCGCCTAAATAATCCTCTTTCCTACCAGTTGCCTCTGGCTACTACTGTTCTAATTGCTTCACTGCTCTGCTTTTCTCATGTGTCTGTAGGGGTGCCACATTAGTTTAAAAGTTACTGATAGAACCACTCTTTCGGGCCCTTCCCTTTTAAAAATGATTGTGTTATGTTAGGTATGATATAGTATAACAAAGTCAAATGTTCTGATTGGAAACTGATATTTGGATCAAAATACACTTACATAAGAACAAAATCTGTGTTTGAACATTCTGGCATGTCATAATGACCAAAACAAAGGAGCCAATCTATGTATTTTAGGTAAGTACTTTTAGTTCATCTTAGTTGTAAAATGCACAGTTTATGCTTATTTACTGCATTACCATATAATTTAAAAATGTCAAAGCTGACATTGTATACAGATACAAAACAAGATTCACAATAACACCTAGCATCAGTCGCATCAGTGACTGTTCAGTCAGTTGTCATGAGGACTTGCATAAAATCAATTCCTGATGAGTGAGCTGATACGTCATTAGCAAAACATCCTATATAGTATGAATTATTGAACAGTGAAAGAATCTTATGATTTTTTCTGGGGGACCCGGCCAACCCCATGAAAAATGGACTGGCCCCTCTGGCATTTGCCAGAATTGCAAGATGGCCAACACCCCATACTCTTCGTTTCTCTCTCTTTTTCTGGATGTCTCTCTCTCGTTTACTTGGTTTCTCTCAGTCTTTGTCTCTCTCTATCTTTCTTTTTGTCTCCCTCTCTCCCTTTTGGTATAACAGTGATTTCACCACATTGGTCCCACACCTATGGGACCCAGGGAAACATTTTTCCCCACATGCTATTCCCCTGTGACCATGCATAAAACATGTTTTCCTTTGGGGTTTTTTACATAACTCAACATCAAGTATACCCTGTGCAAAAAGACTAGGTTAATACGATGCCAGGGCCAGGGAACTAGAATTCCTCTGATGAATAGGAGAAAAGTCAACAAATGCTTGGAGTTTGTCGTCTGATGTGATGTCTTTATTGCAACTCTACCGAGCCCAGTGAGCTGGCGCTGTCCATGTGTACATCAGGTAGCATGAGACATCGCTTAGAGAGATTGGGCGTTTTAATAACACTGATGAACAACTTGATGTGCGTACATTTGTTTGGGTCCGATTTTGATGCTTGACCCATTTCCACATGTAATACCTCTTAGATGAAATGTTCAAGAGGAAGGAGGAATTAGTGTATTTGAAATTCCCGGCCGTTTCATTAATTAAATATGGACCATGAATTACATCATTCAAGTCACAAGTGTCCTGGACTTCATGTGTTTGTTAAACCCCCATCCCCTCTGCGGAAGTTGGTCCATGGAGGAGTTTCATCAGCCACACG
>JACXGI010009135.1:18236-31369 GCA_016801175.1 Esox masquinongy
GCCCCCCCCCCCCCCCCCCCCCCCCCATGTCCTTTCTCCAAGTAACACCTGGCACTGGTCCATTAAACTGTCTGCAGCTGAGTGATTGCTGGGTCGCACGCCGCCGCCTTGCTGTGTATTACGGGTGCTTTCACACACGGTACAGCCGCCTACCTCGGTTCTGCACGGACTCTTCAGCGTTCACTGACTGTGTTTTTGGCAAGGCCGGACCAGGTCTGTGTCTGGAGTGTGGCCAGAGAGAGGTGGAATGGAACTCTCCCATTGACTGCAGTCTCTCCCTCCACCTCCTCTCTCGTTTACTCTCTCTCTCTCTCTCTCTCGCTCCAACTCTCTTTTTCCCTATCCCTCTATTTCTCTCGCTCTCATTCTCAGCCTCTCTCATTGTTGTGCGATTCCATCGGTACGCTGTTTCCATGACAACAGCTTCTTCCCGGGAAGCAGTTCTTCCGTCGTGTGTGTTTATGGGCGAGAGCCGCTGAGGCTCTGTGGGGACAGGAAGATAGGGGTCTATTTGCACGTGTTGGTGTAAGCTAACCACAGACTTGTGTTCACTGGCGCTGCCGCTCTGACGGCAACAGTAATGGGTGGCAAAAATCGGATCCCAGTGGGTAAAACAACGTGTGCCACTGATTTTGTCCGTGAAAAGAAGAGTAGGTTGAGTAACGTCAACTTGTCGCAAGGACCAAAAGGGATGAGGTTTTGTACTTTGTTTGAAGCTAGCGGCTACCGAAAAACATGGATCTTGTCCAGCCTCGCCTTCAAATGGTCAAAAACAAAAAAACAAATTCCTAGACACATTCTCAAGTTGATCAGTATCAGGGGTGGGGGGTGGGGGTCCAGGGTTGGGGTTGACTGACAGTGCGTGGGAGGTGAACTCTAACGGAGGGAACATTTGCTCTGTTGAACCCAGCTGCAACATGTCACATACATTCCGCTCCGAGGAAAGCGAATAAGGACAGGGTGGGGGCATCAACTTGAAGCACTGATGTGAGACGTCTATAATCCCTGAACAAACCCTCTAGGCTTTTAGGGCAGGTTTCGCGGCCATAGATTAAGCGTAGTCAGTGAGGTGCGGTGAGGTCCAAATCAGGGTAGGCAAAGAGAAATACACTCAAATCTGATAGTCTACTCACTAGCCAGGCTGAACTCCCTGGCAAATCTATTTCTATTACATGTGTCATTAGATTGCAAGCATACACGTTTTACAGGGGACTCTACTGTCGTGGTCCCATACGCGTGTCTATTGAGACTGCCCTGGAAAATTCCTTATGCAAGGAAATATTTTACTACATCGATCTCAGCATGTTTCCATAACACATATCACCGGTTTCATATGCACGACTCGCAAGCAACTGAGTGGGCAATTAGCGGACGATTGCAATAAGCAAAACATTTTTTCTAACATCTCGTGCAACCCGTGGCCCTTTACAAAACAACCGATTAACCAAAATAGTAGTGTGTCCGATTAACAACCCAAAAACGTCATGGCTGAGTCCAGTAAACAAATGTAGCCTACAAAATCAGGGAGTAGATGAACCAACTTTTGCAGAAAATAGCTAAAAACGATTAGTAAACTTACTTTATTTGAAGACGAAATCCATTCATCTATCCTGAACAAATTTGGCAGATAATTCAAGTCAGCGTAGCCAGCCCTTGACCACACGATGTCAGCAGCTGAGAACAGCAGGCTGGGAAAGCAGAACAATAGGCAATATGTGATCAATATGATCATAGATCAATGTTGCCGTTTGAGAAGCCTTTTTTTCCTCAGGGCATAAGGCTTCTCAACAGCAACACTGATCAATGATCATATTGATTACATGAATATTCCAAATGCTCTGATGTCTTTCTACATTCAATGTACATTAGCATATTTTAATATAGCATTCATAGACACTATTACACTTATATTTATAATATTTAATGTTACTATCCATATTGTCCTTATTCCCCATGTCTACACTCTTTGGAATTGCTGCTAGTTTTTATTAATTTAGGAAATGGTAATCTTCTGCCCCTTAAGCTGTTGTAAATCCGTAAGATGAGGTGTTGGTCTACCCTTTGACAGAATTTGTTTTCTTTCTTCAAAAGATAAAGTGGAAAATAGCTAGCTAGGCCAGTTAGCTTTGCTAGATGTTCTCGCAGGACTGGAGAGCCAATGGGTAAAATCTTTTGACTGGTAGGAAGTGACATAGCTACGTCCCAAAAGAACAGAGGCTTTGTGCTTTTCCATAGCCATTTGTAACAATATGTCAACGTACTATGCATGCACCAACCATCAAAATTGTTTGCATTCACTTGAACTTGGGGGAAAGCAATGTTCTTGCCCCCACATTTTTGAGGAGCAGAGCCCGCAAACGTTAGAGCGATCGGGAGTGGTGGAGAGCGGTTTAGCCAATGCAATATGCATTATGCCAATATGCAAAATCTGAATGAAATTTTCTGGAGTAATTCAAATGAAATTTCTGTTGACAAATCGATAATCACTGCAGAAAAAAAACATTTATTTGGAACACAATATCTTACATTTCTATTTCTTACAAAACCTCAGGGTAGGCAGTGCTTACCCAGACCGTACGTCACTGAGCCTAGTCCTGGATGAAAAAAATAATCTCCACTGAGCTCGATTTTGATTATGATGAAACATGTGGCAGTGAAACCAGCCCATAATGTTAAACCCTAAGAAGTAAATAGGAGTTTAAATAGGGTTTGGTTGTGTCTGAGTGAATGCATGTTACACGCGCTTATATTCATTGTTTTGCTCAGTTTCCATCCATTCCAAACGGCCTTACATCCTTCGTGTGACATTTTCATTGAACCTCTCAAAGCCAACCAATCGTCTGGCAGACGTGGGATTCTGTGGCTAGCCTTTTCGCCTTCTAAGAGCGCTTAACTACGAAAGAAACGTCTAAATCTTTTTACGTGATTCTGGCGTGTCACTTGTAAGTGAATCTTTCCAAATCCCTCTAAGTGTTCCTTGGCACAAGCGTTACACGCACTCACTGACTAACCACAATGGAGGTATTTGTAATTCCATTCAGACAGCATTATGTCTTGTGTCCTCCTAAATCCACCCCATTAACTGGACACTCAGCATGAAGAGTGTGACTGGACAAGTGGTCTGTAGCAAATGGTTCTTTGTCTCCTTCTTCCACTCTCTCTTTCTCTCTTCCCGGTGCCTATTTGACAGTGCTTTCGGCTTTGGTGAAGAGAGTTAAGAGGACCAACCAGGTTCTAAGTGTATCTGTCTAATACAGACTGTGAATGATGTGGAAAGCAGACGGTAACTATAGATTCTACTTTCGACACTATCGGAAGTCACGTTGAGTCCTTCAAAGCACAGCCAAATAGGATTTATACAGCCCCCTAGTGGGCAGAGATGAAAACTGCTTAACAGACAATTGCTACACTTATGAGACAAAATGTGACTGTATATTCAGGGTGTTTTAAAGCCATCTTCCTGTTTTTTCCTAAGAAATAGGATTAAATACATAGACATATAATGAATAGAAGTGATGAATCACTGACTTGAATGTGGACGCCTGTTCAAGTCTTTCTACTTCTAAGCTTGTTTTCCTATTCAATAAGCATAACCCAGGTGAATAACATTTTGAAAAACTGGCACCAGGGTATGACTAAGACCTGAATTGCTGATGCTATCTATTGGCTACAGAGAGGCTTCGAAGCCATCAGTCAGAGATCTTGGCACTCCTAGTATAACAGTCCTCCAAAGAAAACAAATGGAATTTAATTAAAGGCATAAAGAATTAAAGGCAATAAAGATTATCAAAGGCTCCAGTCACACAAAATATGGACTGCTCTCCTTGTTACCACAAGACAAAGGGCACCCTGCTTCAGCTCTGTTACAAATAGTAGCCAGGACAGCATCTATAACCATGCCGTAAAACAGCTGGAAGGCTAATCAGATGGCTAGCCTTGATTCCTTTTTTTGATCAGTCAAATTGATACAATTTAGACCAGGGCTGCCCAACCTTACTGTCATGCAGGTTTTCTCTTCAACCCCATTTGTGACTAACCCGATTTAAGCTTTTCATCCAGCTAATTATTAGAATCAGATGTGCCAAATTAGAGTTGGAAAAAAAAACCCTACAGGACAAAGTCAGTCTTTTATTTATCAAAAGCACTGAATAACACAGAGTCATTCTGAACAATGAAATTCCTGTGACATGGCACACATAGCATCTACGCAGTAAGAGTAAAGAAATGTATAAAGCATAAAATATAGCAAAAAAATATATTTATATACGAAACATAGCAAAAATATACATAAAAATGTAACGTAGCAGCAATTTTAAAGAGTGTAGAATGGGGAATATGTACAATATGGGTAGGAGTGTTGAATATTATAAATATAAGTGTAATATGCATATGAATGGTACATAAAAACATTAAAAACATTTAATGTACATTGAATGTACATAGAAAAACATCAGAGCATTTGCAATGTTCATGTGGGATCAGTATGATCATGGATCAGTGTTACTGGTTGAGGAGCCTTATGGCCTGAGGGAAGTCTGGGAGTCTGGAAGTGCGTGCCCTGATTCTCCAGTAGCATCTACCAGACGGCAGCAGTGTGAACAGACCATAGTCTGGGTGGCTGTAGTCTTTCATGATGTTCCGTGCTTACCTGGGGCATCGTGTATTGTAGATGCCTTGCACCTAGGGGAGATGGCAGCCGATGACGCGCTCCGCAGACTTCACCACCCTCTGGAGGGCCTTTCAATCTGCAGCAGAGCAGCTGCCGTACCAGGCAGTAACGCAGCCTGAGAGAATGCTCTCAATGGTGCATCTGTAGAAGTTGGTGAATGATTTTTGCAGACTTGCCAAACTTCTTGAGTCTGCTTAGGAAGTATAGTTGCTTTTGGGCAGTTTTTATCGGCGAGTCTGCTTGTCTGGACCAGGTGAGGTCGTCTTTGATGAACACACCAAGGAACTTGAAGTTGGAGACTCTCTCCACTTCAGCTCCATCGATGTGTATGGGGGCATGACCCCCTCAGCCGCTTCCTGAAGTCCATGATCATCTCCTTAGTCTGACAGACGTTGAGAGAGAGGTTCAGGTTGCTTTGATAGCGGCCTTCAGATCGTCTGTGTTGGTGGGTCTGGTGTATCTCATTTTCCTCTTGACAATACCCCATAGATTCTCTATGGGGTTCAGGTCAGGCGAGTTGGCTGGCCAATCAAGCACAGTAATACCATGGGCAGCAAACCAGTTACCCGTCATTTTGGCACTGTGGACAGGTGCCAAGTCCAGCTGGAAAATGAAATCACCATCTCCATAAAGCTTGTCAGCAGGTGGAAGCATGAAGTGCTCTAAAATCTCCTGGTAGACGGCTGCATTGACTCTGGACTTGATAAAACACAGTGGACCAACACCAGCAGATGACATGGCACCCCAAATCATCACTGACTGTGAAAACTTCACACTGGACTTCAAGCAACTTGGATTCTGTGCCTCTCCACTCTTCCTCCAGACTCTGGGACCTTGATTTCCAAATGAAATGTAAAATTTACTTTCATCTGAAGAAAGGACTTTGGACCATTGAGAAACGGTCCAGTTCTTTTTGTCCTTCTCCCAGGTAAGACACTTCTGACGTTGTCTCTGGTTCAGGAGTGGCTTGACACCAGGAATGCAACACTTGTAGCCCATTTCCTGGACACGTCTGTGCATGGTGTCTCTTGATGCACTGACTCCAGCCTCAGTCCCCTCCTTGTGAAGCTCCCCAAGTTCTAGAATCGGCTTTGCTTGACAATCCTCTCAAGGCTGCGGTCATCCCTGTTGCTTGTGCACCTTTTCCTACCACACTTTTCCCTTCCAGTCAACTTTCCATGAATATGCTTTGATACAGCACTCTGCGAACAGCCAGCCCTTTCAGCAATGACCTTCTGTGGCTTACCCTCCTAGTGGAGGGTGTCAATGAGTGTCTTCTGGACAACTGTCAAGTCAGCAGTCCTCCCCATGACTGTGGTTGTGTATACTGAAGGCTCAGGGAGTTAATTTTGCCGATTGGAGCTCTTCTCAGGTCGACATTTCTGTACTGTAAATTTTTTATCCTAATATTTAGAGATACTGGATTTTTGATTGTCATGACCTGTAAGCCCTAATCATCAAGATTGAAACAAAAAAGGCTTGAAATGTTTCACTTTATGTGTAATGAATCTAGAATATGTGAAGGTGTCACTATTTGATTTGAATGTAATGAACACCAAGACCCTGGGTGTGTGGTTTCAATTGGAGAAGCGCAACCGTAGATTTATTTTTGTACAAGGGAGTAGGCAGGAGCAAAACCAGCAGATTCGGGCAGGTAGATTCCATAACCAGGAGAGCAATCCGCGAAGGCACAGGCAGGAATCGACTGAGAGGAGAAACCAGAAGCAGGCAGGCAGGTCGGAATACTGGGTGATCAGTCCGCGAGGGCAACAGTACAGGCAGGGTTAGGCGGTAGGAGAATCCAAAGGGCAGGCAGACAGGTCAGGATGCAGGTCTCTAGAGAACAGGATAGGACGGGGACGGGAAGGGAAGGGAAGGGAAGGGAAGGGAAGGGAAGGGAAAGAGCAACAGGCTGGGCGTAAACAGGCAAGAGTAACGAGCTAACAACGGCTTGGCAGGTCCACTACGAACAATACCTCACACTGGAGTGAAGGCAGAGCACAGGCTAAATAGAGGGGTAAACAGGGCACAGGTGTTTAGTATTCCGGTGATTGGGATCTGGATTGCTGGGTGCGTTCATGAGTATCGGGAAGTGAGAGCGTAACAGTGGCAGGTGAGGAGCGTGACGGGGAGGAGTTGGATCCGGAACGGCGCGAAATCCTCACATTGAATTACTGAAAAAAAAAAAAATTTCCACGATATTCTAATTGTTTGAGCTGCACCTGTATATATATATATATATATATATATATATATATATATATATATATTATTAAAACACTTACTACCCAAATAAATGGCCATAGTTAAATTTTCAGGTGCCTAAGACATTTGCACAGTACTGTGTAGGTAATAGAATAAATCTGTCAAAACCCGATGAAGACATGCATAAATGCATGATGGCTGTGCTGTGGCATCAGTATAGCGCTCGCTGTCATTGGCCCAGGGTTTATACACATCATTGGGTGTGACAGCATGCCAACACCGCCATATTATGTGCTCATCACACCAAGAGGGAATGCAGATGTTACGGTTATTTCCAACCTGGGTACAAGTCAAAAGGAATAACCACAACTCTGACTACACAGATCGGCATACTGACACAACTGTGACTTTGTGAAATGAGTTCACACTTGATTTTACAGGCTTGTACAGTTAACTTGAAAGCACGGACCTAAATGTCCAACCTTGCAAAATGCGATCATTTTTTGATATGATATGAAGATCAGTCTAGATATGAAGATCAGTCTAACGTGTACAACCAGGGACCTCAATATAAAAGACCACAAACGTTGATGAAAAGGTCTACAGACTTTTGACATTTAATATTCCATAAAACCTAACCTTTATTCTTAATTCCTAACCCTACACCAAACCATAACTCATAATTTCCTAAAACTAAGCTTAAGTCTTGATTCCTAAACTTAACCACTAACCCAAAGTCTAACCCTAACTGTATGTAACTGAATGTATCTTTTCTGAAATCTCCTGTGTTGTGTACTTATTCTTTACCACATACAGTTGTGCTCAAAAGTTTGCATATCCTTGGAGAATTGGTAATATACAGCTCTGGAAAAAATTAAGAGACCACTGCACCTTTTTCTTTCCTTTCCAAAAAATGACAAAAAGGAAGATTTTGAGTGAGGAACAGAAGGGTTAAAATTAAGAGACCACTGCAAATTGAATGCTTCTGTTCCTCACTTAAAACTTTCCTTTTCAACTTTTTTGGAAAGGAAAGAAAAAGGTGCAGTGGTCTCTTAATTTTTTCCAGAGCTGTATGTACCATTTGTAAAGAAAACATGAGTGAGTAGGCAAAACACGTTTTATTTCTTATGGGATTCATATTCAACTGTAGGTCATAACAGAATGGCATATAGTCAGCATACAGTCTTTTGTAATAGTTGTCTATGAGGCCCCGAATTCTTGTAGGTGGTATAGCTGCCCATTTGTCTTGGCAAAATGCCTCCAGGTCATGCAAAGTCTTTGGTCGTCTTGCATGAACCACACATTTGAGATCTCCCCAGAGTGGCTCGATGATATTAAGAGGCCACTCCAGAACGTTCGTCTTTTTCTGCTGGAACCACTGGAGGGACAACTTGGCCTTGTGCTTAGGGTCATTGTTGTGCTGGAAAGTCCAAGAGCATCCCATGCGCAGCTTTCGTGCAGAAGAATGCAAATTGTCTGCCAGTATTTTCTGATAACATGCTGTATTCATCTTTCCATCAATTTTCACAAGATTCCCCATGCATTTAGAGCTCACACACCCCCAAAACATCAGTGAGCCACCACCATGCTTCACAGTGGGGATGGTATTCTGTTCACTATAGGCCTTGTTGACCCCTCTCCAAACATAGCGCTTATGGTTGTGACCATAAAGCTCTATTTTGGTCTCGTCACTCCAAATTACAGTGTGCCAGAAGCTGTGAGGCATGTCAAGTTGTTGTCAGGCATATTGTAACCAGGCTTTTTTGTGGCATTGGCGCAGTAAAGGCTTCTTTCTGGCAACTCGACCATGCAGCTCATTTTTGTTCAAGTATTGTCGTATTGTGCTCCTTGAAACAACCACATTGTCTTTTTCCAGAGCAGCCTGTATTTCTCCTGAGGTTACCTGTGACTTTTTCTTTGTATCCCGAACAATTCTTCTGGCAGTTTTGGCTGAAATCTTTCTTGATCTACCTGACCTTGGCTTGGTATCAAGAGATCCCCAAATTTTCCACTTCTTAATACGTCATTGAACAGTACTGACTGGCATTTGCAAGGCTTTGAATATCTTTTTATGTCCTTTTCCATCTAACAATTTCCATTACCTTGTTACGCAGGTCTTTTGACAGTTATTTTCTGCTCCCCATGGCTCAGTATCTAGCCTGCTCAGTGCATTAATGTGAGAGCTAACAAACTCATTGACTATTTATACACAGACACTAATTGCAATTTAAAAAGCCACAGGTGTGGGAAATTCACCTTTAATTGCCATTTTCACCTGTGTGTGTCACCTTGTGTGTCTGTAACAAGGCCAAACATTCAAGGGTATGTAAACTTTTGATCAGGGCCATTTGGGTGATTTCTGTTATCATTATGGTTTAAAAATGAGCCAAACAACTATGTGATAATAAATGGCTTCATATGATCACTATCCTTAAATAAAAGACAGTTATTTTTGCATGATCAGTCATATTTTCAAAATCATTGGCAAAATTTCCCAATTTCTGCCAGGGTATGCAGACCTATGAGCACGACTGTATGAACAGATATCACCCAAAACCACAATAAGCGTGTGTGGGATGGCTTCCTGTACAGACCGGTCTTGCAGCGTTGCAGCTGTAAATGTTGTGTTTTTGTGTTTTGTCTTGTGTTTTATTGTGTTTGCTGCTTCAATGGCCAGGTCTTTCTGGAAAATGTAATGAAAATATAAACGTGAGCTCTGGTTATATCCTTTAGACCAGTTGCTACAAAAATGATTTACTAATAATCAGTAAATGGAGATTCGGAAGTAATGGTTATTTAAAAGTCTAATTTATGCACTCAATACAATACCGGAAAACTACACCTCCTTGCTAACCTACCCAGAGGGATCTGAGTGGAGAGGGTCGGAAGGCAGATGACCTACAGCATATTTAGGTGGTAGTTCTCCACTCTTGGTAATAATTAATGTGCTCTGCCTCCATCTAGTGGTGATGACCAAATTGCACACCTTCAATGGAATTAGAGGACACATGATGCAGAACTAGAGGTGGGAAAACATAGAGCTCTGGAAAAAATTAAGAGACCACTCCTAATTTTTCTTAAATCAGCATCTCTACATGTATGGCAGCCATTCCATTCCAGTGTCTGTTAAATTCCAACACAGGCACACATCGTTTTACTTAATGAGGTACCGATTAGGTGATTACCTGAACCAAATCTAATTTAACGAGGAAAAGAATATAAACCACTGCTGTGTTCATCACTATCCTCTTGCAATAGGACCAGCTGGATGCCAAAAACAGTGCAAGTAGTACCTCAAAGGTAATTTGAATTAAAAACTAACTATTCAGCATGACAAAAGAGTTGAAAAGAAAAGCTTTGAGTGAGGAAAAGAAGGGTTCAATTCTCACTTTACTGGCAGAGGGACACAGTGAGCGTCAGGTTGCTTCCATCCTGAAAATTTCAAAGACGGCGGTTCATAAGAACAAGGTCAAGCAACAGACATTGGGGACAACAAAGCTACAGGCTGGCAGAGGGCGAAAACGACTGTCCATAGGATGACATCAAGTGACCTACAAAAAGAATGTCAAACAGCAGCTGGGGTGAAGTGCACAGCGAGGACGATTCGAAACAGACTCCTAGGGGCAGGGCTGAAAGCTAGAAAAAAAACCTTCATCAATGAGAAGCAAAGAAGAGCCAGGCTGAAGTTTGCAAAAGACCATAAGGATTGGACCGTAGAGGAATGGAGTAAGGTCATCTTCTCTGACGAGTCAAATTTTCAGCTTTGCCAAACATCTGGTCGTCTAATGGTTAGATGGAGACCTGGAGAGGCCTACAAGCCACAGTGTCTCGCACCCACTGTGAAATTTGGTGGAGGATCGGTTATGATCGTGGGATACTTCAGCAAGGCTGGAATCGGGCAGATTTGTCTTTGTGAAGGACGCATGTAATCAACCTTGTAATCGCATGTAATCAAGCCAATTACAAGGTTATCCTGGAAGAACACCTGCTTCCTTCTGCTCTGATAATGTTCCCCAACTCTGAGAATTGATTTTTCCAGCAGGGCAATGCTCCATGCCACACAGCCAGGTCAATCAAGGTGTGGATGGAGGACCATCAGATCAAGACCCTGTCATGACCAGCCCAATCTCCAGACCTGAACCCCATTGAAAACCTCTGGAATTTGATCATGAGGAAGATGGATGGTCACAAGCCATCAAACAAAGCCAAGCCACTTGATGTTTTGTGCCAGGAGTGGCATAAAGTCACCCAACAGCAATGTGACAGACTGGTGGAGACCATGCCAAGACGCTTGAAAGCTGTGATTAAAAATCAGGGTTATTCCACCAAATATTGATTTCTGAACTTTTCCTAAGTTAAAACGTTAGTATTTGATTAATGTTGTCAGTAGTTTACAGAATAAAACAAAACTGTTAATTTTACTCAAACACATACCTATGAATAGTAAAACCAGAGAAACTGATAATTTTGCAGTGGTCTCTTCATTTTATTCCAGAGCTGTACATTCATTAAAAATAGATGTTGTTTAGGGTTGTTCAGTGCCATACATTGCTGCTTCCGGTGCCTCTCAATAGTAAATGTTTTTCTAACATGTTGTTTAATGTTTTTAGTGTTTTATGTTATACAGCGCACAGCTGTTAACATGACCTAGGTCTCAGCGGACTTCTATGTATGAATAAAATTAAAAATATACTACTGCAGCTCTGGTTTGAGACTACTATCTTTCACCACTGTCCTGTCAAATAAAGCATAAAATGCCTGAAATAACATTATTAAACAGTGTCAGCACAAATAATCATAGTTGATCTAAATGTTTACACAGCGTGTATGTGTGTCTGTTTGTATGGGTCAGGGCATGTCTGAGTGCCCATTTGAGCATTGTCGGTTTGGTAGTCAGACTAGCTGTACGATGGTTGGCAGATGTCTCCTAGCTTCTTATTCTCCGGTACGGTCTCTGACCAGAGGTAAGCAAAAGAACGGCACGTGACTCGGGTGAGAAAGGACCTTGATGATGTTGCAGTCTTTAACCAGGCATTGTTCGGATTAAGGCCATGAATGAGTGTGATATCAGTGTATTAAAGTGTTGTTACTTTCAAATGAATAGGCAAAGCGGGAGCGCAGCAGTAAGTAAAACAAAGAAGTGCAATGTACCCATCTATCTGTGTTGTGATTTGTTGAATCGATTCAACTGACGTCAAAACAGTCCACTTCTTACATGAGCCACATTAGTTAGAATCGTTTGAATGAACATTCAGCGTTATATGAAAAAGGATTTCATCCTAATATCCGGACAATCATTGAACTTAAGCACTTGACTGTTGATCTCCACCAGTTGTCACCAAAACGTTACAAATCCGTTTTTTGATTTGATTCAAGTGTACCCACTCAAAGCCTGTTCTATTCATTCTATAAAACATGTCAGTACTGGAAGAGTGATGTATAAGCAAATAATTACATTATGGGATAGTGCTTATGTAAAGAATAAATACAGTATATGCTGTACGTTTATTGAACCTTCACCAGTCCATTTACATGATCCAAGACACACTAAATACAGTCGGGGAGTCCAGGAGGTTTGCCGGTTGGTGCTGGGTCAGCTTGGTGAGTTGTTTTGAGGCCAGGTGTTAAACCTGCCAGAGCCAAGCAACTAACTGGCTGACCCATGTCACATGAAACAGGGTCAGGAGAGACAACAGTGTCCCAAAGCAGCGGTGTGAAAGGTGAGGGCCAGAATGTCCAATAAACAATGACCCCCCGAGCACCTATGTGTGGTACTGAGGAGCCTGAATTCAGACAGAGTAGGAGGGTTGGTAGCTTTACCTGCTACAGCCGCACAGACTTTGTCTCTACGTTATGACCAACTCCAGGGAGATGTTTCATTGATTTAAGAGGGCGTTCTCAAAAAACACCTAAAAATGGATGAAATGTGTTCCGGCCCAGCCTGCCCACCCCAGCTTAACAGAGGGCCTGGCCCCTTAAGACAGCTGTGTTTGTCCATCTCAAAGACTTATCCTGTGAATGCGTCTGGACATAATGACCAATAGAATCCTCCTGTTCTTATGAAATGCCAGGGTGCAGTAGCCTGGGCCCCAATCTGTTTTTGCCTTTTGTCTTCACCAATCATGACAATCCCTTAAGGAGTTGGCCAGAGAGCAGAAATAGGCTGGCACCCAGGTTAAGGATGTTGCCACCAGTCAGACTCATCCCTGTATGTCTGATGTCCCGGACCCTCTTCGTGTTTAGAGAACAGACCCTCTCC
>JACXGI010009136.1:0-31269 GCA_016801175.1 Esox masquinongy
TGGGCCCAATTAGCCATTTTCCCTCCCCGGTGTCATGTGACTCGTTAGTGTTACAAGGTCTCAGGTGTGAATGGGGAGCAGGTGTGTTAAATTTGGTGTTATCGCTCTCACACTCCCTCATACTGGTCACTGGAAGTTCAACATGGCACCTCATGGCAAAGAACTCTCTGAGGATCTGAAAAAAAGAATTGTTGCTCTATATAAAGATGGCCTAGGCTATGAGAAGATTGCTAAGACCCTGAAACTGAGCTGCAGCATGGTGGCCAAGACCATACAGCGGTTTAACAGGACAGGTTCCACTCAGAACAGGCCTTGCCATGGTCGACCAAAGAAGTTGAGTGCACATGCTCAGCGTCATATCCTGAGGTTTTCTTTGGGAAATAGACGTATGAGTGCAGCCAGCATTGCTGCAGAGGTTGAAGGGGTGGGGGGTCAGCCTGTCAGTGCTCAGACCATACGGCGCACACTGCATCAAATTGGTCTGCATGGCTGTCTTCCCAGAAGGAAGCCTCTTCTAAAGATGATGCACAAGAAAGGCCGCAAACAGTTTGTTGAAGACAAGCAGACTAAGGACATGGATTACTGGAACCATGTCCTGTGGTCTGATGAGACCAAGATAAACTTATTTGGTTTAGATGGTGTCAAGCGTGTGTGTGGCGGCAACCAGGTGAGGAGTCCAAAGACAAGTGTGTCTTGCCTACAGTCAAGCATGGTGGTGGGAGTGTCATGGTCTGGGGCTGCATGAGTGCTGCCGGCACTGGGGAGTTACAGTTCATTGAGGGAACCATGAATGCCAACATGTACAGTGACATACTGAAGGAGAGCATGATCCCCTCCTTTCGGAGACTGAGCCGCAGGGCAGAAACACCTCCAAGATGACCACTGCCTTGCTAAAGAAGCTGAGGGTAAAGGTGATGGACTGGCCAAGCATGTCTCCAGACCTAAACCATGTTGAGCATCTGTGGGGCATCCTCAAACAGAAGGTGGAGGAGCGCAAGGTCTCTAACATCCACCAGCTCCGTGATGTCGTCATGGAGGAGTGGATGAGGACTCCAGTGGCAACCTGTGAAGCTCTGGTGATCTCCATGCCCAAGAGGGTTAAGGCAGTGCTGGAAAATGATGGTGGCCACACAAAATATTGACACTTTGGGCCCAATTTGGACCTTTTCACTTAGGGGTGTACTCACTTTTGTTGCCAGCGGTTTAGACATTAATGGCTGTGCGTTGAGTTATTTTGAGGGGACAGCAAATTTACACTGTTATACAAGCTGTACACTCACTACTTTACATTGTAGCAAAGTGTCATTTCTTCAGTGTTGCCACATGAAAAGATATACTCAAATATTTACAAAAATGTGAGGGGTGTACTCACTTTTGAGATACTATATGTGTGAAAGGAATTTAAACGCGCATGCTCACCAGTGACTTCCTCATTGTGGGACTTCCAGTCTATAGCGTCCAGTAGGAGAGCCTCTTCCTCCGGAGACACAAACTCCTCAACCAGCACCAAGCCTGGTGGCAGGACCGCACACACGCCTGACTCACTGTCCACTGCAAGGAGACGGAGACAGACACACACACACACACACACACACACACACACACACACACACACACACACACACACACACACACCCCCCTTACTATGCGGAAAAAAACAACACAGAGTACTTACTACAGGGATAAACATCCAGGCAATTCACCACCATTTTCTTGTCATCACAAAAAATGGTCTGTCACAATACAACACTGAGCAAATACCTACCTGTGTCAACATAGCTTAAGTAGAGTGTGACAACCTGGTCCCCACACTGCAGCTGTCGTCCGTTGAGAAGGAAGTGCCCTCTCTGGGCGCTAACCTCTGTCCTGTAGGTAACCAGGGCGTATGGTTTGTGGGGGTGCATAATCAGGGTTTCTACATCGCCGCCCTCTCCCAGCACCACCTGAAGCTGCTCACGGCTCACACCATTACCTAATCCACCATTAGCCACCACCAGGCTCTGCAGAGAAACAATATAGTTCTGGTACTGTGGGCCCATGCAGTATGTGTATATATGAAAACTATTGCTCAACACTCAGTTTTCATATCAGGGCTTCTCAACTCCATGAAATACATCTTAATGAAGATGAGAAAAAAATGAGTGATAAGCAAAACACTGACGCAATGACAGTTGATGCGAATGTCAGTAGTTGTATTTGAATTAAGGTTAATAAAAAAAGTATACTTATCAGCAGAAAATGGCATGCGTTTGCATTTCCTAAGACAAACAATTGTGCACAGTGAAGACTTTAGGGTTTAGTTACATGTTTAAACAGTATCAACCAACAGCAACTCAATGTACTTTGAGGCTCAGTCCTCCCGTAGTCGTCGCTACAACTCCAATAAACAGAAATATTGGCTTACAGATGGAGGAGTTGAAAGGCTTGGTTAGGTTAAAATATTCTGGCTATCCTGGACTATGTATGTTTGTTTTCTCAGGTAACTAGCCATTCGCGTTATTTTGTATACTACTATTGTATTGGTGTTTCGTCTATTTTATATACGTGAATTGCAGAAGTTATTAGTTTATCTTACTGCCTAACCGCTTCGTTAGCTAACTACTGCCTGACGCTCACTATCTAACGTTAGCTTAATTCACTCAGTGCAAAACAAAGACTAAATTGATTACCTTGGTGGGCTTTGATACTGTGCTAATACCCTCATGTTTCAGTAAAGTATGACTGGCTTTGATTTGTTTTCGGAGAAGTTTCTTCTCTTTACTTCTCCTGACAGCTTTCACGTTTTCTAAACAAGGCTCCATGTTGCCAGCGTCTTGTGAGCGACATTAAATAAACACTTCCGGGTCACGAAAATTAGGAAGATTTCAAAATAAAGGAGGCCAACGAATTACTTCAAAACTGAAATAAATTGAATTTATTAATTGTTTAAAAAACGTACCTCTCAAAACATTGACAACAATTCATATTTGATCATATTTAAGAGTAATTTCAATAGAAAGTTGTTATTAAAACACGTTCCAAGGGCAAAATTCAGAAAATGCCAATGACTGAATATGGAATACATATTGCCTCGTAGCTCATAAACTATTGAATATTCCACAGAGAAAGCAATGTAGGAAATGTTCAGGAGAGTGCGTAGAGTAAGACAAACCTGTGTAATCATGGGGAATGGTGTGCTACATCTAGCAACACAATACTTTCCACACCCTCTTTAGGCCCCAATGCAAAACACTATAATAGACTGTACATGTACACATTGACTCATACAGAAAAAACTATTCTATACGCTGCAGTGAATGTATTGTAGGAAATGTTCAGGAGACTCTATAGAGTGATTATATGCAAAAAAAATCAAGGGGCACTGTGTATTTGCAATTGTTTAAATTGCAACTTTACAGAGTTTGCTTTTCCAGCATACTATGAATCTACAGACTCGCCTGAACATTTCCTACATATGTATCCCAGGTACAGTTTATAGGGTTTTGCCTTGGTTGCTGAAGATGGGGTGGAAAATATTGTGTTGCTGGATGTAGCACACAGTGCCCATCCAAAACTCATTTTATTTGGTTAGTAGACACTCTCCTTAAACATTTCCTACATTACATTCACTGCGGTGTATAGAGTATTTTTTGCTCTATGATTCGATATGAATCCCGTGTACAATATATTATAATGTGTTGTAATGGGGGAGGAGGTGGAAAATATAGTGTTGCTGGATTTAGTGCAAAGAGCCCATATATAACTAATAAGCACCAGAAAATGAACAAGAATTACATCATAGGATTGATCAACTCATTTTTAAAATATGAAATGTTTACAACAGTAGTTCACTCTCAATGAACTACTCTCAATGTGCTCCGCCTTAGAATATTATTCATCCTTTATGAAGTACTACTAAACAGCATTTTCTTTAGTTTGTAATTTTTAAATACGTAGATATTCCATTTATTATCTACATCTTTACAATATATACAAAGCAAAACCGCAAAATAGATTAATTTATTATTATTAAATCGCGTGTTACCGCTGACTTTTATTTTGAAGGCAAAATCCGAAAACCGGAAGTCTTATTGTTGCTGCCGAATCTCTAATGTTGCCAGCATAACGCTAATAAACTGCTAAATACGTCCCCACTACTCGCTGCATCAGACGTGATCATTATTTCTGGAGTTCATGTTGCTTATAGCGAAAAAGGTTAAATTAATTTGTATATTTGATATAAGTCAATTTAAAAATACACTGCTCAAAAAAATTCAGGGAACACTGAAATCACATCGGGTCTCGATGAATGAAATATATTAAAGATAAAAATTTTTACTCGTACATTGTGTAATTCATTGAGAACAAAAATGATGTAACAACGGTCAATGAAAACCAAAATCACCTACCGATTGAGTGCTGGGTTCAAACTCACACCGACTATCAAAGTAAACAATTGAAATCACAGGCTGTTCCAACAGCAGGACTGCTCAAAAAAAATAAGGGAACATGTAGTCATCACAGTATAACACCAAGTCAATTAAACTTTAGGGATATCAATCTGTCCAGTTAGGAAGTATAAGCGATTGTGAATTAATGTCACCAGTTATGGTGCAAATGAAAGTGACAACAGGTGCACCGGAGAGGCAACAGCAAGACAACCCCCAAAAAGGGAGTGGTTTGCAGGTGGTGGCCACAGACAATTGCTCTGTCCTTATCCTTCCTGGCAGATTTTTATCAAGTTTTGTGTTTTGCTAGTGTCCTTGTCATTACTGGTAGCATGAGGCGGTACCTGCAGCGCATTCAAGTTGCACAGGTAGTCCAGCTCCTCCAGGATGGCGCATTCATACATGCCGTCGCAAGAAGGTGTGCTGTGTCTCCCAGTACAGTCTCAAGAGCATGCAGGAGATACCAGAAGACGGGCCGTTACACAGGGAGAGCTGGACAGGCCGTAGAGGGCCATCAACCCAGCAGCAGGACTGGTATCTGCTCCTTTGTGCAAGGAGGAACAGGAGGAGGAAGGCCAGAGCCCTACAAAATGACCTACAGCGGGCTACTGTGTGCATATTACTGACCAAACTGTCAGAAACAAACACCATGAGGCTGGCATGAGGGCCCGATGTCCTCTGGTAGGACCTGTGCTCACAGCCCAGCACCGTGCAGCTCGATTGGCATTCGCCAGAGAACACCAGAATTGGCAGGTCCGCCATCGGTGCCCAGTTCTCTTCACAGATGAGAGCAGATTCACACTGAGCACATGTGACAGACATTGAAGAGTCTGGGGACACCGTGGTGAATGTTATGATGCCTGCAACATCATCCAGGCCAGAGTGTGGCCAGAGTGTGTAGGCAGTTCCTGGATGATGAAGGCATTGATGCCATTGATTGGCCCTCATGTTCCCCAGACCTGAATCCCATTGAGAACCTCAGGGACGTTATGTATCGATGCATCCGACGATGCCAATAGCGCCACAGACTGTCCAGGAGCTCACTGATGCCCTGATCCAGGTCTGGAGGAGATCCCCCAGGACACCATCTGCTGTCTCATCAGGGCATGCCCAGACGTTGTCAGGAGTGCATACAGGCACGTGGGGGCCATACATACTACTGAGTCACATCATGAGTTGCCGTGATAAAATTCATGCAAGTTGGAACAGCCTGTGATTTCAAATGTTTACTTTGATTTTCGGTGTGAGTTTAAGCCCTCAATCTGTTGGTGATTTTGGTTTCCATTGGCTGTTGTTATGTCATTTAGTTTTCAACAAATTACACAATGTACAGTAAAGATTTTGATCTTTAACATATTTTGTTCATCGAGACCTGTTGTGATTTGAGTGTTCCCTTATTTTTTTGTGCAGTGTAGTTAAATCATATTAGCTTGGGTGATATAAGCTAGGGTGTAGAGCAGAGCAACTAAAATGCCTGTTGGGATCCAAAATAATCGGAATAGATTTCTCCAATTTCATTTTGCACAGCATGGCATACTGTAGACCAAAGGTCAAACAGAACATCTTTGTATGTGTTTTTTGCATTCCTTCATTTTGTGTGTGTGATCTTGGTTTTACTATGTATGTGGGAACCAAATGACCCCACAAAGATAGCTTTATCTTTGGGGGTAGCTTTATCTTTAGAGATAAATGGGTAAGGAAGTGATTAGTTTAAGTTTAGGCATAACTGTTAGGGTTAGGTTAACGTTAGGGGTAGGGTTAGGATTTGGGTTTGGGTATAGGGAAAATAGTGAATCATTTTTCTGGTCCTCACAAGGATGCAAAAATAAACATGTGTGTGTGTGTGTTTGTGTGTTTGTGTGTGTGTGTGTTTGTTTACGTGCGTCAGAGGTAAATTTGGCTCAGCACCTCTGACAGCTGCATTTGGAGGAGTCCAAAATAGAGCAAACAGGATTACCCTAAATTGATGAGGCATGGCGATGTCAACAGGCGCCTGACTACCATTCCATGCATTGTGATGGGTTGTGTGTTTGTTGTGTTCTTCAGTGCCTACAATATGAGGTCAAAACTTTAATGTGTATAGTTGTGTCTTTGCTTCCATACTCCTAGGAGCTATTTTGGGGAGAATAGCCAGAAAACATTTATTGTACATTAATATTCCTGTGAATATTTCTCATATTTCCACCCAAATAAGGATGAGATTTGCAGCCAATTGGTAGAGCAAGTTCATATTAAACTATTAAAAGGGCACTATGTAATTAAACATTTCGCCTTGTAACTTTTTTTTTCCTTTCATTACTCAGTGCAACACGCTAAAGAATGTGTGCACACATGCACAAAGATGACCCAAAGACAAATCCCAGTCGTGACTTTCAAGGCAAAGCCCTTGTGTTGAGCTAGCTGGGAGCCCCACCTGCCATGATATAAGAACCTAGCTGAACTCTGACCACACCGATTCTCTGCTCTTCAGGTGTTCTCTGCTCTTTCTAGGTATGTGCTGGATCAACCCGCCACTTCCTGTAGGCCTATTTGGTCTCTGCAAGAGGTGCACCTAACAATCAGCGTGGGAGGGAATGAGAGTCCTATGTCATTCTTTTCACTGCACGCTCAAGGTGGTGAAACTACCCAATGGCCAGGCCAGATAGGTGCTGCTGTTTCACTATTCAAGCATTCTGACAGATTCAAAGGTAGTTCGCCCTTCATTGAGCACAATGCACAGAACTTTTGACTCATTGAGCACAGTGCACAGAACGTTTGACTATAATAGGTATGCCAAGATGGACGATTTCCATCCCATAAAAGGTGAAACATGATGGCCATTCGATTGGTGCAGAGACAGAGTTTTCCTTCGCAGAGCCAGACATTTCCCACAATAAAAGCCTATCTTCAAGTTATTTCAGCATGCCAAGTGCGATTTCACTGAGCAACACCAGGGGTACACTCTAGGTCTTTGTTTTTTGGCAGGTGTGGTAAGACCATGCACCTGGGACCTGAATGAATGGGACCTGACCATGTGCTTTTGAAATTATTAGTCCTTAAAATCCTCTCTTTTAAAACCATTTACTCCTGGCCCTAGCGCCAGCAAAGTGTGTAATAAATCTCCACAAATGATCAGTTATTCCCTCCTACAATATGTGTATCGAACCCTGGATTTTGACCTTTTTACTTGGATGTCTGAGGTTATCTGATCTGAATGGATGTATCTTAGATTATTAATCTGAACAAAGGAATAACAGAGCGGTCCAAACCAATGTTTCCCTAGTAAAGATGTCCGCACAAGGACACTGGGTTTCGGTCAACTTGCTATCATTTGAAATCAAAGAGCATGTTGGCCTCCAGTCATCCCTTTCTGCTTTGGGACATGCGTCTTAAACAGCTGGCAACAGGGCAAAAAAGTAGGTTTTCTACCAGAGAGCACATTGCTTTTCAGTTGCCCATATCCAGGAATATGGGATTTAAAAATGAAAGTTCATGAGCAAAGTCATGAGATTACAAAGTAGTGAGTTCATGAGCAAAATCTTTCTCTTGTAACCCGTGTTCAGGCAGGGACACTGGTTTTGGACTGTATGTAAAAGATAAGAGGGCGAGTACTTTGTGCAAAGCTTTTTCTTAGGGAAGTATGTATTGTTCCATTTATGATTCATAAAATCCTATTATAATCATGGGAGATAGGTCATTGTTCAGGTTGTGATATTCCCTACATACAGGTAAGACATTTGACCTGCTTTCATTGACAGCAAGATTGTGTGTTCTTCATCAATGAACACACAATCAAACAATTTAGAGATGAGTGGGACAATATATGTTTTGGATTTAAACAAAGCTAATTTCTGGAATACTGTTTGTCAAAGCTATACACAAATGCAATTTGACTGATGTGATTTGGTAGAGCACCCAGATGTGTTACATGAACCCAGCTGTTTGGTCGGACAGAGGGTTCCCCTTGACAAACACCAATTTGTCTTTCAGACTAGTGAGTGGGCTTAGGACAGGTATGGCCTTTGTTAACATGCACACAAATGCACAAACACATACACGCACAGACAAAAAAAGCACACCCAGCAGTCATTTGTGTACAAAGTGCAATTGTGTATTGAAGACTCATAGTTTGGTGGTTTTGCTTGAAGTCTGCTCCAGCACTGTATTTGCTTGTCCTCTAGATCTTTCTATGTTCAGGGAACCAACACGTGGGCAAAGTACAACACACAAACTCAATAAGAAACAAGAACATACTTGATAGTTCCACGAAGAGACAGTCCCCAAGATTACAATAATCCTCTAGCAATGCCTGGGATGAGACCAGCTGCAAGATCCGTCTGTGACCTCGGTGAGTGAGCCAGTGTGCATTTGCGTGCATGTGAGTGTGTGTGTGCATGCCGGCCTGTTTGAGTAAAGTTCAGCAGCAGATTTGTGGTGAAACTACACTCGTTAAGCAGCTGTTGAGTGTGCAAATAGCTGTGAGGTTAGCTGTTGTGATCTGTGACAAGTTATCCAGTCATTTTTTACCTCAGTCATTTTTACCATTTTTTTAACTATTATTGTAATTTCTAAAATGAATACTGCATGACAGGGAGCAAGATAAACAGCAAGGCACAACAACAACAACAACTGATAAGCCATTATCAAAACCTCTATGGAAAACTCAACCGCCAGAGTATGGTTAAGCAGACCACACATGCCTGTTTGGCGACAGAGGATCAAGCCCTGAATCGGCTGTCTGTGCCTCTAAATCCATTCTTTGCCTCTTGATATCTATCTACCAGTCTGGACCTTAGTTTGTTCTATCAGTTAAAATGTTAAATCAAAAATAGAAAAGTGTAAAGGGATTAAAATCTAAAAAAAACAAACAGAACCATCGGAACCATATACAGTAACTGCTTGGAATGGATCTGCTGGGGCCTTTATAAATAACATGCACGTCCCCATATCAACTGGGCTCTGCCCCTTAACAGTAGAGTAGGTGTGTGTCAGATTCCATCGTCATGGCCAAAACATCCAGGAGCTGAATCTGAACCGTGGGCGGTCCATTGGCAGTGGGCTACTTTAAGGTGGATCCTGGGCCTCAGGACTACAGACAGAATACAAAGAACTCTGAGACGAAAACCAGAAGGCTAGAGAGGACCAGTATCTGTCAGACCCACGCACCAGACCCATCCAGGTAAATAGTTACATTTATACTAGTACGGTAGTGTAGATAGATAAGGATGTGTCATCCATGTTACTGTCAAGCTACTCTAAATAAATTGCAACTAGATAAAGGGAAGAAGCTGGGGGAAAGAGCCAACCAGACTTGAAGTGGCCTTGGGGCACCTCTGGCAAATGCCAGATGGACTTAGCAACCTTTTGTCTGGTGGGCTACTCTAAATGGTGAATTAAGTAAAAAACAGTATAGACCATGATTGTAGTCAAACCAATGGGATGCACATTTAATTTGTCACTAGCAAATTCAAAGTACATTTCTTCACCCCATTTCAGGTCTTCAGAGGCCCTCTCCGACAGAGAGACCAGTCTTCCCAAAAAAGGAGTGAAGACCCACAGCCTTCTTATCTAATCACCTTCCTATTCACCCCTCTCCGGGCAGAATGGACCGGTGTGTGCAAGAGATTTTTCTGAACTTCATGCTAGTCTTAGTCACTTTGCTGCTTATGTGGCTACTAGCCAAGAGCTACCAGGATGCCTGAACTACCAGGGAGAAAGTTACAGTATTGAGGAATGGGGTGAATTAGGCGTTTTGTTACAGTCCAGCGACTGCTGATGCAAATGATCATTGCAACTTACAGGTTCAAATCCTGGCTGAGACACAAGAATCTGGTGCAGAGTGACCCAGCAACTTGTGGTGGGCCAATGTTTTAGCTGGAGGCCCACATCTAGATTTAAAATTTCAACGGAAGGCAGCTCAGATGTCAAATTAAATGTTCAGGACAGAAAAAGGGTAGTTATTTGGAAATATATAGGTTCATTTACAATTGGACCTGTATTGTTTTTATCGTGTGTTTTTGCTTTGCCTTCCCAGAAATAATCTTTTATTTTTATTCAAACCTTTCACTGTTTACCAGTGCTCTACATACCTTCGTCTTACACATTTCAACAGATAGACATAAATTGACATGAAGTACATCTCATTTTAATTCTTCACACACTGTCAGTGACGCTAAGACTAATTAAGTTATTACAATTGAAAAGTACAAATAGAAGGTATATTTTTACTGCTTTAGCCTAGCTCTGTCTGCTAAGAATGACATGCAGTTACTCACTTCTCCCTCTTAGAGGGACTGTTGTGTTAAAGATGAGATGGCAAGCATTCTGTTCATACCTTTTACAATAATATAACTGTTTTACCTTGTATGTTCCTGTTGTTAGAGGAATCCAGAATTATTTTTTAAATGCTACATGTGTACAAACAAAGTAAGCAGAAAAAATGCTTTAGAGAATTATATAATGATGAAACGTAATAAACACAGATATACATATGTACAGCCTGGAATTTAATATTTTATGTACACCATATTGGCTGTGTGCCTAAATTCAGTTTCATTTCCTAATTTCTTAGACAAAAGAGGATTGATCACAGGAGTGATTAGACTGTACAACATGATAACAGCAATATGTTTACTTTTGAAAATACAGTGCCATAATGAATCATTGACAACTTAGATGAAGATTGTCAAAGTAAGAGTAAAAATTGTTCATTAAAAAAACAGCATAACAAAATATAACTTTTATTTAAAACAAATTGTATGAACAAAATCGAGTTGATTTATATTGTGATCAAGATATTACTTTTAAAAGTTAATCTGACTCTTTGGGAACTCTTAAGTGATCATCCATTATATCCTGTTTCACTGGGATATAAATATGAGGTGGCACAGCCTAAATTCCCTTGGTCATCCAACAACATGGGAAACTGAAATGAGACATATATTTGTTGATCTTCACACATCAGGCAATGACTATGAAAAGATAGTTACATACCTGAAAATACCCTTCTTTACTATTAGAGCAATAACTAAGAAATGTAAATCAACTGGAGCTGTGATGAATCTGCCTGGAATAGGAACCATTTGTATTTTGTCCCCCAGCCCAGTGAGAAAGATGGTTCAAGTGGCAAACATCTCCAAAGATCACAGCTGGAGAATTGCAGAAGTTGGTTACATCTCAGGGTCACCAAGTCCCCAAAACTATGACTGGATGCAACCTTCATGCCAACAAGTTATTTGGAATGGTTGCCAGAAGAAAGCCTCTGCTGTCACCAAACCAAAAACGTATGTGCCTGGAGTTTGCAAAAATTAATTGGACATTTGATTGGAATCAGGTTCTATGGTCAGATGAGACGAAAATGTTGGATACATAGCAAAATGGACTCCATCAAGTACCATAATATTTTAGGTCAAAACCTGTCTGCCTGTGCCAAGAGGCTAAAACTGGGTCGTGGTTGGATCGTCCTGCCAGACAGTGATCCAAAGCATTCCTCCAAATCCACAAAAAAACATGGTTCACTGACCATAAAGTCAAGCTTTTGCAATGGCCATCATAGTCCTCTGACCTAAATCCCTTTCAAAACCTGTTGGGTGAGCTGATGAGGAAAGTCCACAAGCGGGGGAAAAGGAGCATGGACAAAGTACTAAATGCAGGGGTGCCAATAATATTTTACTTTTGAATGGAATTAATAACATTTGTTTGACTAAAAGCCACCAAAAATAATTGGGCACATTTTTGAGTATCATGTTTAGTACTTCATTGCAATTTTTTTGCATTTCACGACTGCCTGAAGTATGCGACCCTTAAAAATCCTCTGTGTCTGGGTGTCTTCCCTGGTGATGCTCTGCCAGGCCTGTACTGCAACCATCTTCAGTTCCAGCTTGTTTCAGAGATTTTTCCTGCTTCAAGGTAAAGTGATGCCCAATGAGTTTTGATGCAGTTGGTTTTAAAGTCATGTGAAAAAGTAAGTAAACCCCCTGAAAATTTGTCTTTTCAAAAATCCATCACTCAGTCATTGTCATAGAGTCAACCATGAATTCCATAATGTCCCTTGAGGCGATAGTGAAAGACTATCAAAAAGCTGATCTAAACATGGATCTTGCTACAGGACCATGATCCAAAACACACAAGCAAAGCTACAACAGAACAACTCAAAAAGAAGAAATGATGGGTTATGGCAGTGGTTCCCTAACCAGGAGAGGTTTGGGAACCACTGGGTTATGGGATGGCAGAGATAAATCAGACCTTATTCCAATCAAAATACTGATGGGGGACTTGAAGTGGTCCATATATGCATGACAGCCCTCGAACATGACACAGTTGATGCAGTACTGTAAAGAATAGAGGCAAACATTCCTACCAGTCAATGTACAGTTGAACTCATAAGTTTGCATACCCTGGCAGAAGTTGTAAAAGTTTGGCATTGATTTTGAAAATATGACTTATCATGCAAAAAAACTGTCTTTTATTTAAAGATAGTGATTATATGAAGCCATTTATTATCACATAGTTTTTTGGCTCCTTTTTAAATCATAATGATAACAGAAATCACCCAAATGGCCCTAAGCAAAAGTTTACATACCCTTCAGTGTTTGGCCTTGTTGCAGACACACAAGGTGACACAAACAGGTGAAAATGGCAATTCAAGGTTAATTTCCCACACCTGTGGCTTTTTAAATTGCAATTAGTGTCTGTGTATAAATAGTCAATGGGTTTGTTAGCTCTCAGGTGGATGCACTGAGGAGGATCTAGCCTCCTGAGCCATGGGGAGCAGAAAAGAACTGTCAAAAGACTTGTGTAACAACGTAATGGAACTTTATAAAGGGATATAAAAAGATATCCAAAGCCTTGCAAGTGCCAGTCAGTACTGTTCAATAGTGATGGGCAACTGAGGCTTTCTGAAGCGTTTGAGGCTTTCATCAAAATGATTCGAAAATCGGTTTGATTTCTCAAGGCTTTGAAACGCACTGCACAGTGGTGTCACCTGTTGGTCAAGAATAAATATCCAGTGTTGAATGATCATATAGACATCTTTTCCACATTATCCAACATGACTTTGTAGCACAGTGGTTAGGCATGTGCTTTAATTGTAATGCCCGGTTCGTATCCCGTGTTCTTCTTGCCTTTCCAGCTAGCATTTTATTCGCTAGAAGAGTGAATAAGTCAGACTGACTGACTGACTGACTGGTTAAATAGCGTAGTGGTTAGAGACACGGACTACGAAACAGCAGGTCCCGCGTTTGACTCCTGTCTCAGTCAAAACACATTATGCCTGAGGGTTTGTTCAGGACAGACAAAAACTTCACTGGCTACAACCTTCAGTAGCTATTTTATAGGAAGCCTAAAATAAAACAGTTCTGGTGGATATTAGGATTTGTTCAAGATAGACAAACACTACATGATTTTCTCGTCTTTTCCCTTGATGAAAAAGTCAGTTATCGTCACCTATATTGATAGTTATTATATCAATGTCATCCACGAATGGCTAATAAGCTGTTAAAATGGCCTGTGGAGCATTGTCCTGCTGGAAAAACCAATTCTCAGTGTTGGGGAACATTGTCAGAGCAGAAGGAAGCAGGTGTTCTTCTAGGATAACCTTGTACTTGGCTTGATTCATGCGTCCTTCACAAAGACAAATCTGCTCGATTCCAGCCTTGCTGAAGCATCCCCAGATCATCACCGATCCTCCACCAAATTTCACAGTGGGTGCGAGACACTGTGGCTTGTAGGCCTCTCCAGGTCTCCGTCTAACCATTAGACGTCCAGGTGTTGAGCAAAGCTGAAAATTTGACTTGCCAGAGAAGATGACCTTACTCCATTCCTCTACGGTCCAATCCTTATGGTCTTTTGCAAATTTTAGTCTGGCTCTTCTTTGCTTCTCATTGATAAAGGGCTTTTTTCTAGCTTTGCACGACTACAGCCCTGCCCCTAGGAGCCTGTTTCCAACCGTCCTCGCTGTGCACTTCACCCCAGCTGCTGTTTGCCATTCTTTTTGTAGGTGACTTGATGTCATCCTACGTTGTTGAGTGACATTTGAATGAGTTGATGGTCATCTCAGTCAGTGGACAGTCGTTTTCGCCCTCTGCCAGTCTGTAGCTTTGTTGTCCCCAATGTCTGTTGCTTGACCTTATTCTTATGAACCGCCGACTTTGACATTTTCAGGATGGAAGCAACCTGATGCTCACTGTATCCCTCTTTTCCTCACTCAACGCTTTTTTTTCAACTCTTTTGTCATGCTGAATAGTTATTTTTTTATTCAAATTACCTTTGAGGTACTACTTGCACTGTTTTTGCCATCCAGCTGGTCCTATTGCAAGAGGATAGTGATGACCACAGCAGTGGTTTTTATACTTTTCCTCATTAAATTAGATTTGGTTCAGGTGATCACCTAATCAGTACATCATTAAGTAAAATGAGGTGTGCCGGTGTCTGTGGATTCATCAATGTTCCCATCAGCTGCATCACAGAACATCTGCCAATCTGTTGTTCCAAAGCAGTCCTGTAAAGTAGTAATGGATCCCTCATTCCAGTGTTGAACTGTCTGAGAAACCGGTTTATCCTGTTTTAGGTGTTGTCCGTAGAATGGGAGGAGCAAAATGGTCGAATGGTCAGCCTTACCAAACGCGGGGCGGGGGGTGAGTTTGTAGCGATTTCGTATTTGTGAATAACAATGGTCAAGAGTCTGATCACCACGGGTAGGGAAGTTAATGTGCTGGTGATATTTCGGCAAAAATTTCCTCATACTTGCCCTTTTGAAATCACCAACAACAATGAAAACTGCCACAGGGTGAGCGTCCTCTAGACTGTTTATTACTCTGTATAGGTCTTCCAGCATCCACGTTTTATCCGCCTGCGGGGGTATGTAGACTGCAGTGATCATAGCGGAGCTGAATTCCCGCAGGAGGTACTGTAGAAGGGTCGTATCTTTACAGCAGCAATTATATGTATTATATGACATATATTTTCACCTATTTACACTACAACAAAATGTATATCCAACAAAAATCTAATTAAAAGTTATTTTTTAACAAAACTATTAAACTCAGTTTAAAAATGTTCAAAACGGACAGCCATTTGGAAGATGGAGAATCAAACTGTACTCTCACTATCTGTGACCCTAAACCTGTTCTATACCTTTTGACCTCTATCTACCTAACTGTACTATGTTTTGTTCAATGATCATAAAAAAATATATAGACATTGTAAAGAGACCAAAATCTGAAAAACACTTTAATTGGGACCATATACAGTAACTGCTGCTTGAAGTGTTATACTCATTTTGTAATGGATCCCCTGGGGCCTTTATAAATAACACACACGTACCCATATCCCCTTGCCTCTGCCTGTTGTCAGTGGAGGAGCCTGTGTCAGATTTCTGGGCTCTGCCCTTGTCAGTGGAGGAGTCTCTGTCAAATTTCATCTTTAAAGCCAAAACATCCATAAGCTGACTCTGAACTGTGGGCGGTCCATTGGCAGTGGGCTACTTTAGGGGTGGATCTTGGCCCTCAGGACTGCAGACAGAAGACAGAACTCTGAGATACAGATCAGAAGGCTAGAGAGCAACAGTGAACCACGCGTCAGACCAAGCAAGGTAAAAACTTTATACTATCGAGAAAGGCACAGTAGATAGATAAGAATATATCTGTCAGCTGCTGTCTTACTTTAAAGAAAGTGCAATATGAGAAAGTGTAGGACTTAGAGGAAAGACCCAGGCAGATACGAAGTGGCCATGGGGCAATTCTGGCAAATCCCAGATGGGCTGGGCCATGTTTAGTCAAATGGGCACTGCTAAATATGGAAATAAGTGAAAAAGATGTTGTTTTGCAGAAATAAATAGATTTCAAGACCAATAAGATAATCAGTCACCAGAAAATTCACAGAAAACCTCTTTCCCCCTTTCAGATCTTTAGAGGCCCTACCCGACAGTTACCTGTCCTCCCAACCAAGGTGTGAAGACCCACATCCTTCTCGTCCCTCCTATTTATCCCTCTCAGGACAGAATGGACCGGACTGTGCAAGAGCTTTTTCTGAACTTCATGCTAGTCTTAATCACTTTGCTGCTCATGTGGCTACTAGCCAAGGCATACCAGGATGCCTGAACCACCCGGGGGAGTGATGCAAAAGTGAGGAATGGGAGGAACTGTTTTTCATCGTCCAGGGACTGCAGATGCAAACAATCTTGACAGCTTGCTGGTTCAAATCCCGGCTCAGACAAGAAAATCTGGTGTGGAGTTACCCAACACTTGGAGGGCTGCCTTGTAGTTTAGGGGTGGGCAAACTTTTTGGCTAGAGGGCTACATCAGGATATATAATTTCAAAGTAAGGCAAATCAGGTTGGTTTTGTAAACAATATTTCAGTTAAAATATATGTTCAGGCCAGAAAAGGGGCAGTTATAAACTGGAGCGCATTCATGGTGAGTTACCATCTTTCCAGAAATAATGTTTTGCCAGAATTATTTTTTATGAAACCTCTTGCCGTCTTAGTTTGCCTACCCCTGCCCTAGATACCATCATCGTCAATATTTTTACTGATGGAAAATGAAGTTAATCAACATCACTTACATTTCATCTGCAACATACACATTCTGCATTATCTGAAAATGAAGTTAATGAATTACATTTGTAAACAAATATAATTTATAGCTTCACTGCTTCAGCCTAGCTCTGTCTGCTAAGAAACACATGCAGTTCCTCACACCTGCCTCTTAGAGGGACTGCTGTTTTAGAGATAACAAACATTCTTTCTACAATAAAAAAAAACAGTTGTACCCGGTATGTATTCTGTTATATTTTTTAACAAATGACACTGAAATATTATACTTTGAAATATTATAATATTATACTTTAATCATTTATTCATCGAACATCCACAGAAATGCAATTTCTTAGTTCTGAGAAAATAAACACACCCCTAGCTTTAATGATTGATGTGGCCCCCTTTTGCTGAAATAACTTCATGTAGCTGTTTCTTGCTTGTCTATCAGTCTCATACATTGACTGGGAGGTATTTTTGCCAACTCTTCTTTACAGTACTGCTTCAACTGTGTCATGTTTGAGGGCTTTCTTGCATACACAGCCTTTCTTCAAGTCCCCCTCACAACATTTCAATTGGATTGCAATCTGGGCTTTGACTCAGCCATTCCATAACCCACCATGTCATCTTTTTTACCATTCTGTTGTAGCTTTACTTATGTGTTTAGGATCATTGTCCGTTAGCATGATCCATGTTCGATTCAGCATCAGCTTTTTGATAAATGGCCTCACATTCTCCTCAAGAATTCTCTGGTACAATGCAGAATTCAACTTGACTCGATGGCAAGTTGGCCTGGCCCAGAGGGAGCAAAACAGTCCTAAATCATAATGCTTTATGCTTGGTATGAGGTTTTGTCTAGCAATGAAGCCAAAAAACTCCACATGTATTTTTTTTAAGTAGTTTTGTTCTTTACCCTGGAGTTGATTGCGAAATGTCAGTCGTATCTTAAATTTCTGTTTTGAGAGCAGATTTCTTCCTTTCTGACTAAATCTAGGCCAAGTTGATGAAGTCACTTGTTTACTCATATTCTTTAACATTGATTGTGACAGGAGAGGCCTGTAGATCACTTGATGTTACCCTGGGGTTCTATGAGCATCTTTCGGTCAGCTCTTAGACTGAATTTGTGGGACGTCCTGTCCAATGTAGATTGCCAGTGGTCTTGAATTTTCTTCATTTTTAGATGATCCGTTGGACAGTGGAATGATGAACTTCGAATTGCTTGGAAATGGCTTTATAACCCCTTCCAGATTGATGGGCAACAATCTTTCATCTGATGGCCTTGAATTGTTTTTTAATCATTACCTTTATTTAACCAGGTTAACAGATTGAGAACCAGTTATTATTTACAGTGATGACCTGGCCAAATGCATAACAATTGCAAGAAAATACTCATTTACACATAAATACAATCAAAACACTACCTTGAAAGGCAAGATCAATAATATACACCATGTAAGGCAATACTTTCAGATGAGTAAAGAGCATAGTCGCTCACTATATGAGTTGATACATACAGTGAACTCCAGAGGTATTTGGACACTGACATTTATTTGGCTCAGCATTCCTGTACTTGGACAGAAATAATGTGAAATGGTACAGTGACTACAGGGTTAAGTGCAGACAATCAGCTTTAATATGATTAATTTGTTCAGAATCATTGAAAAATTGTATCACTAATTGTAGCGCTAATATGTAGAACTTTTGGACAAAAACATTTGGACAAAATAAACATGATGTAAAATAAAGGAGTCATATTTATTACTTAGTTGCCTATCTTTTTCATGCAATGATTGTCTTCTGCAGTTCAACTGGTAATGTCTTCTGTGAATAGTACTACTGACACTTCCATGTCTACCTCCTGGAGAGTACTCCTGATCTGTTGGGTGATCTTTTTTGGTCACCCACTTTAAAGGTCTTCTTTGGTCTACCAGTTTGTAATGCATTGCTGAGCTCACCAGTGCTCGCTTTCTTCTTACTAAAGAAAGAACAATGTATATTGATCAGAATTTGTTTGGGGTGCTTACAAAAGCACATTGTAAAATGCATTACTTCTATTAGCCAACCAATTTCTGTTGTCAAATGTAAACGCTGCATCATTTCTCTCCTCAGTTTCACAAAAATACACTATCATCTCTGCCATGAGCATCTCCCTTGGGTGTTAAACCGACGCTGGTGCAGACGAGGGTGCATTTGTGGCACGTATTCCTCCCAATTCCTCCCATCAGGCCACACTCAACTGGGAGAGGAGGCTCTGGCTGGGTGGCTCTAGATGGCTCAATGGGTGGCTCTGGATTGCTCCGTTCTTTGGAAAACTTGGGAACAGATATACAGTTTTAGAATTTCTGAAAAACATGAAGGAAGGTGATCAGGCAATCATTCTATACGATCTTCTGTGAAGAAAAGAGCGTAAACATTCATGTTTTTCCCTCCTGCTGTGTTGTGTCTGATCCTGTCCATTTTGTTGTAAGGAGATGTACATCTTCCTTAGAGTCTTACCTTTCTGGAATGGAGTCATAATATTTTATAGATAAAACCTTTTAAAAGTTGCATTTGTAGGAAGAAAACGAAAACTGCATTTAGCAGCTCCTTGAGTTTACTCATATAACTGCTAATCAACATGAAGGAAGCAGAAATAACTAAATTTTTTAATGTGCAAATAGCTGGGAGGCTGTGACAGTTAGGTTCTCATTTAACAAAATTAATATTGTTGTTTCTAAAATGAATACTCCATGACGGGGAGTGAGATAAACAAATGTTTTTTTGTTATGTCAATGTCAAAAAAACTACTGTAACTCTTTCAATACAAGACACACTAATTACTGATAAGCCACTAATAAAAACTATGTGTGTAAACATAATAAATTACCAGTGTCTGGATAGGCAGACCAATACATAACTGTTAGGCAATGGAGAATCTAACCCTACCTCGGCTGTCTGTGTCTGTAAATCACTTTTGTTCCTCAAAATGGGTATCTACTAAAGTGACCATAAAAAACTATTGAAATGAGTAAAAGGATCAAAATCAAAACAAAACCATATACAGAAACTGCTTGGAGTGCTATCTTCAATATGTAATTGATCTGCTGGGGCCTTTATAAATAACACACACGTCCCCATATCTCCTTAGCTATGCCCCTGATCCATGGAGGAGTCTGTGTCAGATTCCGTCCTTATGGACGAAACATCCAGAAGCTGAATCTGAACCGTGGGCGGTCCATTGGCAGTGGGCTACTTTAGGGGTGGATCTTGGCCCTCTGTACAGCAGACAGAAGACAGAACTCTGAGATCCAGATCATTAAACTAGACTGGACCAGTGACCCACACACCAGCCTTTAAGACCCACGCACCACACCAAGCCAGGTAAAACATCTGACTTTATACTTTCCACAAAGGGACTGTACATAGATTATGAAGTGTCTTTGAAGTTACTTTCTTACATTAAAGAATCGTCAACTGAAGAAAATGTAAAGCTTAAGGAAATAGATTTGGGAGTAGCCATGGGACAATTCTGGCTAATCCCAGATGGGCTGGGCCACGTTTATTGAAAGGGGCATAGCTAACTTGGGAATTATCTGAAAACACTGTTGTGCACTGAAAATGGTAATGCCAATTGTACAATTTTAATTTGTCCCAAGTAAGTTCAAGGTGCACTCCTTGCCCCATTTCAGATACTATCTTCTGTGATCCTTCCCAGACAGTGACCTGTCCTCCCAACCAGGTTGTGAAAATCCAGATCCTTCTTGTCTCGTCACACTCCTCTCAGGGCAGAATGGACCGGTTTCTGCAGGAGCTGTTTATGAACTTCATGCTGGTCTTGATCACTGTGCTGGCAATATGGCTCCTGGCCAAGAAATACCAGGAGGCTTGAGCCACCAGGGGAAGTGATGCAGAATTGAGGAATGGGGAGAATTAAGTGGTACCATACAGACCAGGGAATGCAGATGCGAACAGTCTTGACAGCTTACTGATTTGAATCCTAGTTTAGACAAGATATCTGGTCCAGATAGACCTGTCAACTGGAGGGTTCATGGTATTGTATTAAATCCAGGGTGGGCAAACATTTTGGTTGGAGGGCCACATCAGGAGTTTGAATTTGGAAGACTGTTCTGATATGTTTTGTAGAAGAATTAGAATTAGTAAAAACCTTTGGCAAGAAAAAACACTGATATTTGAAAATGTATAGGTCTATTAACAATTTGTATGCATACCAGATTGTTTTATGTTGAGTTTATTCTTTGTCTTATCAGAATTATTTTTTCCTTTATTGCAAACCTCTCGCAGTCCATGGTTTGCCTACGCCTGCCCTAGATACCATTGCCTGATAGATTTCTGTTAATGGACAATAAAGTTAATGAACATTAAGTACTACTCATTTACATTCTGCAACATAGACATTGTGTTGTCTGATAAATTAAGTGAATTAAATACAATTTAAATCAATAAAATAAAGGGTATATTTTTAGCCTAGTCTAAGAAAAACATGCAGTTGAGTACTTCAGCTAAGAATAACATACATTCGCTCACTCTTGTCTCTCAGAGGGACTGTTGAGTTAGTGATGGCAAACATTCTGTTTATACCTTTTACAATAAAATAACTGTTTTAACCTATGTTTTCTGTTGTTTGAAGTAACAAACATATTTTAAATCAGACATGTGCAACCAATGTAGAATGTTGAATCAATAATAAAAAATAAAATAAAGTCTCATGTTTTATGTATAATTCCTGATAGTTA
The DNA here is from genome assembly GCA_016801175.1 of Esox masquinongy. Lineage (NCBI taxonomy): Eukaryota > Metazoa > Chordata > Actinopteri > Esociformes > Esocidae > Esox > Esox masquinongy. Next base: position 21,672 of record JACXGI010009136.1, read on the forward strand.
TCCTACATTATTGAACATACACTTGTGTTTGTCTAAATTGTTTATTTAAGATGTAGCAAGATGGGTAACTGATAGCGATTATCAATAGGATAAAACTAATTACAGTTCCAAAATATTTGCCATAACAACAAAAGAGATTACTTCTGCCTGAAAGATTTCTAGTGGTGATTTTGCAAATTGTGGATTTACAAATAATGATTTCAATGTTGTAGTTCATTAACCACATCAACTATCATAATATTTTACATTCATATTTTTGTTTCCAAAAAAAGTTAACCTTTGCATATTGTTATGTATTTGTTCATGAATATTTTATTGAATGTTTGTCAGCAGCCAAAGCATTGCACACAACGACCACCTAGGTATTACTGTGAGCCCTTGGATCTCAATGTTCCTGTTCAGAGTTCATGATTTCACTACATTATTGTGACCAAAATAATTAACAATAAGGATTATAGTAAATCTGAAAAGAATTTAAGAAAACAAAATGCTCAGTCATTTTCAGCTTTGTGTGTTTTGTCTCTTTGGCAAATGAATTAGATTCAAAATACAATTGTAGGGCAGGGAGAGTCTGTAACCATAACTGTACAAATAAAAAAATAAGGTTACCGTTGCTACTGGCAACTGTGATCTCTAGCTCAGGAAATTTTGGTAATCTAGCCAACTACAGTGGGGAGAACAAGTATTTGATACACTGCTGATTTTGCAGGTTTTCCTACTTACAAAGCATGTAGAGGTCTGTAATTTTTATCATAGGTACACTTCAACTGTGAGAGACGGAATCTAAAACAAAAATCCATAAACTCACATTGTATGATTTTTAAATAATTAATTATTTATGTTTTCTGTTGTTTGAAGTAGCATAACTATGCACATTAATGATGACACTTGACACATGGGTAGCGATACTTTGCACTTTGTTAGCAGGATTTGCACAGAACATTTTGCATACTTGCACATTTTCTATGAAGCATTTAATGATCTAAGTTATTGAAGATTGATAGTATACTTGTTGAGCAGTGATTGATTGTCTGTCGGCAGGTGGAGTACTCAGCATCACCTGAAAGTGAGAGTGATGGGAGATTAAGCACCAATGATATTACTGTGGGTATGTTTGGTAATAAATGACAACAAAACAGTTAAGTCAGGTTCTGTTTGAATTTATCCTGTATTATCTACTTGTCTAGGTGCGTATATATCGTAGTAGGAATGTGCTAGGGCAATAGTTGGTTGAACATGGTTTAAATTGTTTGTATAATCACTTACCTGTCCTGTCTCATGTCTGCTCCAGGGTGTTCGGCCAAAAGAGTCCCCTGGTATACGAACGCCGAGATAAACGATCCGGGAGAGACCAAGTGGTAGGATAGGAGAGGGGGGTGATTTGTTAGTTTGTATTTATGTATATTTATTGTAATTGTTTTATGTGTTTCTTAGGTGGTAAACAGAAGGAAGTGAATGATTACATATATTGATGCTTTAGTCATGTCAGAATATTGTGAGAACACCTACTCATTGAACCATCCAATCTAGTAGATCTGGAACACAGTATAAAGGGCGCCAGTTTCCATCAATCTGTGTTGTTGGTTAGGTCTCACTTCCTTGGTTGCTACGTGCAATTGGTGTTATTGAATAAAAATCAGTATGCTTTGGCCTCTTTGTTAACTGCATCATCCAGCCGCTAAAGGGTCATTCTAACAACCAGCAACCATGTTAGGTGTGGTTAGGCTCAGAGATGGGCAAAGATACATCAACATGTATTTTAAAATAAGATAATTACCTTAAAGTATATCAAAATAAACTATAAAATGCAGCAGCCACACCATCAAAAACTACTGTATTTTTGTATTTTAAAAATTTACAAGGGAGCATGAAATTACATCGCAAACCTTCCATCTATCGGCCAGTTTGATCTATCCCTTCACCAGTACACTGACCCAGTTGAAAAATGTTTGATAGCAACAGCTTTTCTCTGCCTAATGAGTCATGCGATAGATCTGACATATGCAACCAGTTAACAGATCAAATATTCACGTCCCTGTTATCACCCAGATGAAGGTTAGTTTTAAAGTAACCAAGAGTTTAATGTTTAACTAACAGTAGCACTAATGACTCATAGTTGTATCCTAATTTAGTTACTTGGTGTTTGGTAATGAAGGGCCTATTTTGCATCAGCAACACTGACTCAATGACAAACAAGTCATTCATAAGAACACAACTGATGGCACTTTTATTCATAGCAGCTAGTTCCTAAGTAATTCATAATTTTATTGTTAATCATAAATATAATAATGCAATGGTATGCAAAATCATGATCCTACTAAACAGCTACTTCAATAAGGGTACAGTTTCGTGTCCTATCTCGTATCTTCATGCAACATAGGCTGAAAGTAGCAAGCTAACGTTAACTGTGAGGGAAGCAACTCGGGTAAAATAGTTAGATAGAACATTACATAAATTGGTAAACGATTTAGCCTAGGCTACTCAAACGAACACCAAAAGGGATAAAGGTTAAGTAATATTCAATTAAATGGCTAAAGGTAATATTTTAGTAATGTACAGCAACCATGAAAGCACAAGTTCTATAAAGAGCAAAGCCGAAAAGGACCAGCATTGGCTGGTTACAGACTCAGACTTTTTCTGTCCATTTTGGATTTCAAGTTAAGATTTAATATTCAGTTCTTATTGTCAGGATTTCTGAACATGAATAGCCTAAGTTATACGTTTTTCAAACAAATGAGTCGAAGGACACTATCGACTTTGTTCAGCTTGATGAGACAAGGAAATCTTTGCCAATGAAGCCTAACCACCCTGGTGAGCAATTATTTTGGTGATAGCTGTCAGAGGCAATGAAAAAGGCATTGAAAAAAATCTCAAATGTGTCACCCATACAGCTACTATTTCCATACAGTAAAAGTCAAAGTAAAATCAAATTAATGGATGATAATCTACATCTTACCTATGCTAAATAGAAATCTGTCATTTCCGTGACAAAGTGAATGAGTAAAATGGTTGGGAAATACAGCTCCGGAAAAAATGAAGAGACCATTGCACATTTTTCTTTCCTTCTCAAAAAAGTCGAAAAGGATGGTTTTAAATGAGGAACACAAGCATTCAAGTTGCAGTGGTCTCTTAATTTTAACCCTTCTGTTCCTCACTCAAAACCTTCCTTTTCAACTTTTTTGGAAAGGAAAGAAAAAGGTGCAGTGGTCTCTTAATTTTTTCCGGAGCTGTATATGCCAAGCATTAAGTTTACACCTTTTACTGTAAAATAACGGTACCCTTATGAATTCTGTTATTTGACATATAAAAAATGAAACAGTGATAAAACACTTATAAAACATGTAGAAATCAAGATCTGTTTTATTTCCTCAGTTCTTAGACAATATATTAGAGGATTTATCACAGGAGGGAGCAGGCTGTACAACATTATGATAACAATGCGTACATCACTGTTGAATTCAAGGCCAATATTACTGGACAAATAAACAAAACATCTGGGTAGAAAATAGAGGGCAATGATAATTAGCTGCCCACTGCAGGTAGAAATTGTTTTGAGTTGACCTTGGGTGCTTAAGAACTGCAAAAATAATTGAGCAATAAGAGAATATTATAAAAGTTACCGGTACAAGTACCACCATGGCAAATACCACCATGGCAAAGATAAAAGCAGGAAAACTATAAGGTGTTCGGTCTGCGCATGCTAGTTTTCTTATAGATGTATGATCACAGAAGCACTGCAGGATTTTGTTTGAGGCGCAGTAAGGAAGTGGATAGGCCCTAATTACCATAGAAAGAGAAGGAGGGTGTCCAAGCACCCATACAGTAAAATTAAATATGTGAACGGTGGAGTTTTTGATAGTCATTGGGTATCTCAGTAGGTAACAGATTGCCACATATCTGTCTAACACCATTATCAACCGGATTATGCTAGTTACAGTTCCAAAATAGTGCATTTGCAAAAAACAACCAAAGAAAGAGAAAATTCCTGCCTGAAACCAATACCTGGCAATAATACTTGGTAAAGTTGTGGTGCTGAATAGTAGGTCAGACACAACAGGACTCAAATATATAAAAAACATAGGTTTATGGAGAACGTTTTGAGTTGCAAACAAGACAAGAACAAAAACATTTCCAATCAAAGTGCAAAAATAAACAGTACTCTGGCTGAAGTCCGGGGAAACCAACGACAACAAACTCTGCGATAAAGCTCTGGTTCCCTTTTGACATGGTGGACCTCTTCAGAACCAACAACCTGGAAAGCAATGATCAAATTTATGATATTGAATTCCTAAATGAAAGTATTCATGTGTTACTTTCATGTAAAACATGTGTATGAGTAAGAGAAGGAGTTTCTGACAAATACATTTCTAAGAGGAATTTTGATTTTTACTGAGGATTATATTGATTATTATTTTTCAAACATATTTGTTTAACCGTGTATTTGTTTCCCAAATGTAAAAATGAACCAACAAAACAATATTTTGTGTGAGGTTTAAGAATAAATTAAAATAAGGTGTTCAGATCAAATCATGAAGCACCATTATCACTGATCATTCAAGTAATGACAATATGAAAAAATATAAAAATTCCATACCTCAATTACGAAGAGATGAAATGTCAAAAGGTCTTCAACAATAGCCTGTATGTTCCCAGTTCAAGTTTAAGATATTTGTTATTACACATTAACATTAACAACTGCATTATTTGCAATGAACTGATTGGTTTTCAAAAACTTGCTCAACAGTGCAGGAATGAGAAATACAGTAGAATAAAAATAATCTAAAAGAAATAAACAAGTAATAAAAAAGAAGTAATTAAATCAGTCCTACACTAGCTGTAAGCAGCATTAAGCAGGTTCCAGATTTCAACTGGCATTCAATTTATGTATTTAGTGACTGAAATAATTGATTATGACGTTACCATATTCTGTAGAGGGCAAAACCACAAGGAGAAAGACTAACAATCAATTTATTTTTACAAAATAAACTACATGCTGTGTCAGTAACAACATACTGTACACTCCCTACCGAGCAGGTTTTTCATAGCCTCTTTGGATTTAAGTGAAAATTTGACACTGTTATAAAGAATTCTGAATTAAAAAAAAAAATATGTCTTGGAACACTGAATAAACAAGAAACCAGGCAAGCCTAGTTCCGCCGGCCCGCAATAGAAAATGTCACCATCTCGAGGTTCGAACCCGGATAGCTCACGTGAAAGGCTGTGTCGTTAACCACTACACCACAGAGCTGTACATGTGCTGGGTGTCAGTATAGCTTCTTGTCTCTATCCAGAACAAATCCTCTTTTGCCACTGGCCGTTTTAATAGTTAATTGTCCATTCGTGAATGACATTGATACAGTTAAACTGACTAACGTTTCTTACTAAGTTTACCTCCACTAAAAATAGCGTCTATGTATGGCGTTTGCTACTGGCCGTTTTAACAGCGTATTAGCCAGTAATAAGCTTTACCGGTATCTACTAACTTACTGGAATAGTCATAAGAATTGAGCAATTGCTAGCGAGTCTGCCAAAGCTATTTCATTTCATGGCATAAGAACATATTTTTTTCTTTAATGGCAAAACAATTTACTTTTTTCTTTAATTCGTGAATGACATTTATACAATAACTATCAATAAAGGCGACGATAACTTTTTCATCAAGTGAAAAGACGAGAGAATCGTGGAATCTACCAGAAATAATTAACAAATGTCGTTGCTCTCAATAGAGTCGAGCTTAGGTCTTCCACATGAGAGGCACTGTCTTTAACCACTACGCCACAACATTCCATGTTTCAGCAGTCGCTAGACTCCATTGAGGATTGTGTTAAACTGACTAACGTTTCTTATTAAGTTTACCTCCACCACAAATAGCGTTTATGAACTGTATTGCTTTTGCCACTGGCCGTTTTAACAGCTTATTAGCCAATAATAGGCTTACTGGTATCTACTAACTTCCTAGGAATAATCATAAGAATTGAGCAATTGCTAGCGAGACTGAAGATGAACTTTTCCATGCCAGAAACAGTCGCAATATAACCGTATACAGTTTCAGTTAAGGCTTACTATAACGTAACTACTGTGTGTTAAGCCAGCAAATGTGTTTGTCTATCCTGACCCAAAACGCATGCACAGACGCGTACTTCGAAAATCCACCAGAAACAGTTGCAATATAACAGTAAACTGTTTTATTTCAGGCTTACTATAATGTAGATACTAATGGTTTTAGCCAGCGAAGTTTGTCTATACGGAATAATTCATTTTGCGTACTTCGCTTCGCCTGCGAGGAGTTACGAACTCGGGACCTATAGTTCACAAGTTCGCTTGTCTAACCACTACGCTATTTAACAAAGGTCGGTCAGTTGGTCACTCACTCACTCAGTAAGAGACATTCGCTCTTCTTGGCCAGCTCCACCTAAACGTAAGCTTCCTGGGATCCATTGACCACTTACGCGGTCCGGCAAGAAGAATAAGATATTTTTCATCTCTTTGATATTAAGTAGAAATGTTCAATAAAGTGACATATTATTACTGATTCTCTATTTTCAGCATTTTACATGTATCAGGTTTTGCTAGCGATGCAAGCATTAGCTGGCAAACTTTTGGTGGACTCCCCTCAATATTAACTAGGAAGTTAACATAACACTAACATAAAATCAATCTGATGACGTCAAAATGATGATAAAATATTTAGCTACTGCTAAGCATATTTGATATGAGTAGCAAAGCCATGTTAAATATCCTACGCAGTGACATCATATTTGTACGTGTGTGCCTGCGTGCACTTGAATGCTATTGCGCAGAATAAACGGTCCAAGTGAGTTCCCAGACCAGAGAGACGATGACGGTCTGTCATTTTTTCTCCCGTGAATATTAGCCACTAGGTGCTAGCTAACCACTTTGGTGACTGTAACAACGATAGACTGCTGCAGAAATGTCTAACGCTACAGGTTATGGGCCCAGTCATGCAGGCCAAAGGTGGTACAGACTTTTATTCGACGGTGATGAGAAAAATTACGAACTCTGAGAAACGAGGTTCCTCGCGCACATGAAGTTGTGTGGCCGCAGAGAAGTTATCTTGGAGAACCTGGAGATAGCTGAGGAAGACGAAGCGGCGCTCGCGGAAGAAGAGCACTGGAGATTCTTTGGGAACACTATGCGGGAAAGGACAAACCCCACGTTGTGAGTTTGTATTGTGAACTTTCTTCACTCCATAAGGCTATTAATGAAACTGTCACTGACTATATTATTCGAGTAAAGACTATATTCACGTCATTGAGGAGAACAAACAAGCTTATTAGTGATGTGCTTCAGATAGCCATGGTAGTAAAGGGGCTACCTGATTCATACAAGCCATTCGTAGTGCACATCACCCAGACAAATGACATTGTAACGTTCGGTGAGTTTAAAACAAAACTGCGAAGTTATGAGAGTACCGAAAAATATGGGAGGAGCGACGGGAATGTAAAAGAAGACAACGTGATGTGATGAAGACTAGCGGGGCAACAAGGTCACGAGGAAGAGGAAAGAAAATGGACCTGGCTAATGTCGAGTGTTACACGCGCGATAAAAAGGGACACATAGCCAGGACATGTCCTGACGAATCCCAGGCGCGAAGAGAGGAACGAAAATGGGACACACCACAGCGAGGAAGGGGGCGCGGTCGAGGACAAGGCCGTGACCATGTGAAGAAAGCTGACGGAGAGATGGAGGCAGAGCCTACATCTTTCTGTTCCTTCAAGCTGAGTGAGATCCGCTTCAAGGACGGTGATAACTGGCTGTTCCATAAGGATGGTACCAAGTTCAAAATGGATGTGTATGGTAGGCTGTATTACCTTAGCACAGTAGAAAATGAAAATGTTGATGAAGTGTATGGTTGTCATGACATTCAAACTTGGCATAGGATACTTGGTCATTGTAATTTTGATGATGTTGCAAAATTATAAAAGGTGGTTAAAGGGATGACGATAAAGGGGAAACATGACAAGTCCAATCAAAACTGTGAAATATGCACACTGGGCAAGTTTACACAAAGCAGAAACAGACAGGCAGACGCTAAAGCTACAACTGTACTAGAGCTAGTACACACAGACCTATGCGGTCCTATAGAACCAGCAGATAAAGATGGATACAGGTATGCGATAGCATTTACTGATGATTACAGTGGGATGATTTTTCCATACACAACAAAAGGTACAGAAAAATTCATAGCAGATGTAGCCCCATTTGGAAAGATAAAGTGCATAAGATCTGATAATGGCACAGAGTTTACCGTGCAGACGTTCCAGTCTTTACTTAGGAGTAACGGGATAAGGCACGAGACAAGTGCACCCTACTCACCTCATCAGAACGGAACCGCCGCGAGAGGTTGGAGAACCTTATTTGAGATGTCACGATGCATGCTATTGGAGGGTAACCTCCCAAAGCAATTATGGACATAGGCTGTACAGACAGCAGCTCAAATCTGCAACAGGTGTTACAGTAAGCGGCTAGAACAGACACCTTACCATGTTTTCACAGGAAAAACACCTAACCTATCTCACATGAAGATATTTGTCTCTGAATGCTACGTATATAAGCAGGATAAGAAGAAGCTGGATTCAAGGTGCGAAAAGGGGATTTTTGTAGGCTAAGATAAATACAGTCCAGCATGTAACGTATTATCCTGAGACAGGAAAAGTCCTAAAACATAGGCTGCTGAAATTAATCATCAAAGGTAGCGCAGATAGCCAGACTCAGACAGATTGTGACATGGGGGATGACATTGAGAGTTATGAAAATACACCACCGAAGATAGTCAACCAGGGTCAGAGACAGCCTAAGGAGAGTAAAGAGTCCAGTGTTGAGGAGACTGCCGAGGCAGGTCCGACCCAGACAGATAGTACTCAGAGAGAACAGGGAGAAAGGAGGTATCCTACAAGACAGAAAAAGGCTCCAGAATACTTAAAGGAGTACCAGTGTAAAGCTGAGTATAATAATGACAAAAGTGAAAATGTAGATTATTTCTACAGAGTGGCCTATGGTGTACCTAAAACATTCAAAGAGGCTATGGACTCTAAGAAGTCAAAAATGTGGACTGACGCGATGAAAGAGGAGATGAACTCTTTGACAGAGAATGAGACTTTCACTCTGACTCCACTGCCAAGAGGCAAACAAGCAGTGGGAGGCCGCTGGGTATATGCAGTGAAAGAGAGCCCAGATGGATCTGAGACTTGTAAAGCCAGATACATCGCAAAAGGATATGGTCAAGTAGAAGGGATTGACTATAAAGAGACCTTTTCACCGACAGCCAACATGACCTCTGTCCGAGCATTGATGCAGGTGGCTGTACAGGAGAATCTTACCCTACACCAAATGGATGTGAAGACTGCTTACCTCCATGCTCCGATGGACTGTGAGGTATACAGGTGCTGGTCATAAAATTAGAATATAATCAAAAAGTTGATTTATTTCAGTAATTCCATTCAAAAAGTGAAACTTGTATAATGTATACATTCATTCCACACAGACTGATATATTTCAAGTGTTTATTTCTTTTAATTTTGATGATTATAACTGACAACTAATGAAAACCCCAAATTCAGTATCTCAGAAAATTAGA
>JACXGI010009137.1:0-32534 GCA_016801175.1 Esox masquinongy
CAGTATCATACATGAACATCAAACTGCTGTATACATGCTCACACCTGCAACTGCCAGGCCAGACTCCGCAGAGCCCCCGTTATAGTATAGGTACAACCAGACACACTGCAGAATACGGCCATGACGGCTACACTGCAGCACCTGTCCAGTACCAGAACACCTAAACGTCCCAAATGACACCCTATTCACTATGTATAGTGCACCGCTGACCAATCATACAGGTCCCCAAAGACCCTGGTCAAAAGTGCACTAAATAGGAGAGTGTACAATTTGGGACACAAACCCTATGGGGCAATGATACTACTTACCTAGTAAACCAGTAAATCAATCCATTTCTATCACAGCCCCCGCACTGTCATCATGCATCTAGTCTCATTGGCCCCAGTCAAGAACATCTGATTGGTTGGGATGTGCACTACAGGCAGAAAAGATGGGAGATCCAGAAGCATTTCAGTGAAGGACTTTACTGTGGAGATGAAGCAACGATTTAACAGACTTCATTTTCTTTACACATTTCTCTATGGATTATTACCAGCTCCAGCCACTAACGACTAGCTAGTAAAAAACGAAGCAATTAAGATGTATACTGTAAAATAGGTAGCAGACATCGGTCAGCCTCATCGAGAACCAGGGTCCACATTCCCAAAGCAGGTCTCAAGCAAAAATGTAAGCAATCAGAAATAACGCAACTTGTCAAGTAAAGGAGGCCTATTTAACAATGCGCCAGATGAGGTAGAAGAGGTAGAATGTCCTGGTAGAGCAGTGGTTTCAAACCTCTCCTCTGGGCCCCCCAAGCCAGTTCGGTCATATGAACTACTCCTGAGCTAGCACACCTGATTCAACTTGTCTACCAACCCTAAAGCCCTTGATTAGTGAATCTGCTGTGCCAGTTCAGGGCTACAGCTAAGATGTAGAAGGTCTGGGGTTCCTCGAGGAGAGGTTTGAAAACCACTGGTTTAGAGGTTCAGCTCCCATTTGTTGTTATGGCCTGCATCTGCTAAAGGTAAAACACTGGTTCTTTGCACATTTGTATGTGCATGCAGTAAATTCAATTCTGTGTCATAGGCTTATGTGCACAGTGTGAATGATGAAACAATGACCTGGTTCGTGTTTGATTATGTACTAAAACAGAAAACCAGCATCAACATATTTTAGATAAAGAATCCACATTCTGACAGTCATCAAAGAATCATTAACATCCTGATTGTCTGAGCACCAGTGGCCAAACTAAGTTATTTTGTATAAAAAGCTGTTTAACATACAACTATAAATAAAGGTCACTTAATTCAGTGTTTCTTAATCCTGGTCCTCGGGGCCCAAATGGGTGCACATTTTTGCCCTAGCACACACACCTGATTCAAATGTTGCCCTACCACTTACACACTTGATTGACGTAATCAACATATCATCAAGTCTTTAGTTTGAATCAGGTGTGTGAGTGCTAGGGCAAAAACAAAAACTTGCACCCCTTGGAGTCCCCAGGACCAGGATTAAGAAACACTGACTTAATTAGATCGTACACAAAATAGACTCATGGTTACTCACATTTGACATTAGACGCACAGGTAAGATAGAACAATACATGCTGGAGTTCTGCATTTATTGGACGCTTGGCACTGAACTAAGAAAAAGGAACTCCGGTATTTAAAGGAATTGGTTGCGTGTGTGCTTGGAGTATAGAGATGTATAGAGCTCTACAAAGCCCAAAGGGCAATATCAGCATGTGCAACATCATAGAGTACAGTACTTTGTGATTTTTATACATCTTTATGCTCATAAGCACACAGTAAAGGGGCAGTTCCCAAAGAGTGAGACTTAAAAAATGAGAAAGTAGTACAGGGCTATTCAATTTCCATCCACAGGGGCCAAAACATTTCTGGCTTTATCCTCTCCTAACAACATGGGACTGATTCAGACCTGAGATGCCAGGTGAAGGCAATCGACTAGCAGGTAGAACCAAAAACCAGAAGTATTTCGGCCCTCCAGGACCGGATTTGAATAGCCCTGAAGTAGAAAGTCTAAAGTATGGGTTACAATTTTAATTGAACACTTACCCCAGTGGTTCCCAACTCCGGTCCTCGAGTACCCCAACAGCACACATTTTTGTTGTAGCCCTGGACAAGCACACACAATTCAACTCAATGAGAGCCTGATAATTAGTTGACAAGTTGTATCAGCTGTGCTTGGCTGGGGCTACAATGAAAATGTGTACTGTTGGGGGTACTTGAGGACCGTAGTTGGGAACCACTGTCTTACCCTATGACAGTGTCTCCCAATCTTAGTCCTGCGGGCTTTTTTTTGTTTTTGGCCCAGCACTCACACACCTGAGTCAAATGAAAGACTTGATGGTAGGTTGATTACATCAGTCTAGGGCTACAACAAAAACATGCACCCCTTGGGGTCCCCAGGACCAGGATTAAGAAACACTACCCAATGAAATCCAGAGCCTGCAATTAATCTCATCATTAATTGCACCCACCTGGAGTCCCAGGTCTAAATAAGCCCCATATTAGAGAGTTGCAGTGAAAAGATGGATCGGAACTGGCTTCAAAGTGTAGAGTTGAACAACCCTGGTCTAAAGCACTCAAACGCAACTCCGGACCACCAACCCTAACTGAGGAATGGAACACGAAACATGTTTTAACTTTCTCCTTATGCATCGTTTTCCAGTACATCTAGCTAGCCTACAACAGCTCAGTTTTTTTTGGAATGTGTAATTGTACAGGCTAATTCAAGTCATGAAGCAGCCAAAAAGGTACAATAATTACGCAGTAGAGTAATCTCCTTCCCAGATGTTTGGACAAATTTTACAGCAGAGAAGTTCATGAGAAAAATAAAATAAAAATACAATTTCAATCTTGGGGGCAATCTTAGGATTTACCTCGCAGAGCCAACAGATTACTTTTGTCCTTTGCCTTAACTATTTGAAGTGCTTTGAACACTGACACTACCTTTGTTGCCTCCAAATAAGACAGCCAAGTTTGATTCTTCATGGACATGCCCATGCCTTCAATACTGACTGAATCAGCTTTGGCCTTTTGCAATTGTTCTATGATTCCCAAATCGTTCCTGCCGTGTTCATTTATCAGAGTAGCTTGCTGAAAGTTGACCGGCAGCATCTTATAACAAACGCTTAGGAAGGGCTAGGAGCAACTCAAAAATATGCACTTGTCAGCTCAGAAAAAGTCAGTGTGTCCACATGGTGAGCCTGGTAAATAAACAAGCACACATTTTCTTCAACAAGGTTTCGCCCAACCTCCTGCCATTCCCCGGACTTGTTACCAAGGGTTTTATGTGTTATTTCCATGACTAACACATTTTCCTTCGAAGTTAAGGCTCTACAGAGGGGGATTGTGATTTGCATTAACAAAAATTCAGACCCAGAGCTGAATTCTGCTTTGAATGGTTGAAACTCCAAATCTGCAGCGACTGCTAAAAAGCATACTACTATCACCTGTATATTCCCTTGTAAATGAAATGGCATCTTGGAGTCTACCCCCCAGGAGCACTATAAAACACCATCAGGTCTGTTTCCGGTGGACTGAGATATGGGGGACTTAATCATATTCTCCTTAGATGACTAGAAAGGTTTCAAACGAATCAGGATTTCCTTCCAATACGCATCCCTGTTCATGGACAGCATCCCTCACAGTCTCACAGAGTCACAAGGGCCATCATCTTTTCAGTGACTAAAGCCACCATATTTCTCAGCTATCATGGGTAGGATATCTGATCTGTATTCAGCTAGGATTTGATTAAACTCATTTTGGAACCAACCTGTACATCAAAGCATTTTTTTTATTTGAGAAGCGCAAAATCTATCGCTGCTCTACCTTCTTCATGAATTCCTTACGTTCAAAACCAAGATCAAAAACCAAGATCAAAGATCTATTCTATAATATCACAGATGACATGCTGCTTACAGCTACTAATATCTCAATACCAAATAAATGGAGTAGACTAACTTGATCAGAGCAAATGCTAACACACGTCGTTAAAGACAGTCCTATTAATCCCATCCACTTGAACAACTACCGAAGTCGCAGCAAGGCTTAGTACCAAAGTCAAAGCAAGCACACAATGTATGCTCGCGCCATCTTTGAAAACGTCTCATTTCACAACACGTGACAAAATAAAACTAATTACAAAAAATAATACGGTAACGTAAGCGTTCCCATTTTGTATCACATATAAAGTACATCGACTGTAACGTTAAATAAGACGCTTAGCTGTAAATTATATATTCGTTAACAATCATTTGTTAAACAAGCTAGCTATGCTACCAGTACCACTTCAAGCAGAAAGCCGAAAGCTCGCGTAAACTGACGTTGTTGGGTACATACCAACACTACCTGAACGCTGCAAGTCCCTCAGCCGGTCACTGTTTTAACTGGGGAAATATTCTGTCCATCAGTAAACTTCATTTGAAGTCTTAAATGTTCAGAAGCTGCACCAGTCCCTTCCTATACATAAGGGTCGGATGAAACAAGAAAAAATCTCGATTCTTGTCGTCGACATTAAAAAACTACTTCCGGGTCACGGATTTTTAAAAAACATTTCACAATAAAGCTTTGCGATGTAGTAGTCGAAAAGTGCCTAAAAACTGTATGTTTACACGTTTACTCAAGGGCTCATATTTAATTTTCATTTGCATAAAATCTGTGTTTTACAAGTTCATAGTTAAAATAAATACAACTAACGCAAATCACTGTATATAGAATATTGTCTTATTGCGCAAAAACATTAAACACGCCGCAATTAATGCATTATAACAAATACTCAGGAGAGTGTCTAAGTACATTAAATTAGTTTTGGAAGGGAACTGTGTGCCACATCCAGCAACACTATTTTTCACGCCCTCCTTAGCCCTCAATGCAATACATTATAAAATAATGTACACTTGCTATTATGCAAAAATTATTCTACACACCGTTGTATTTTACCCCGCCCATACCATTAGAGCTACAAAAGGAGAACTTCACACGTTTCTGGAATCATTCATAATAAGAGTTTCGTCGGGTTCCGTTGATTGTATTTTGTAAAGGAATATTGGAGAAAAAGTCCCACCAAGAAAAATTACTTACATTTCATCTACTCCTATCAGAAACGGTGGCAGACAGTGATCAAGTCTTACTGATGAGGAACGGACTTCGTTATAAATGTAGCCTACATATGCATGAGCTGTGTGACAATCTAGCATATAGACTAACTAAAGAGCAAAGCATAACTTCTGCGCACTTGTCTTTGTGTTTTTAACATTCAAAGTGACTACAAATCTGATCAAAGCTGTTAACAAACATAATATTTTATGTATATACATCATATATTTATACAGCTCCAGAAAAAATTAAGAGATCACTGCACCTTTTTCTTTCCTTTCCAAAAAAGTTGAAAAGGAAAGAAAAAGGTGCAGTGGTCTCTTAATTTTTTCTGGAGCTGTATATACACCCATTTATAAACTAGGTGGTCTGAATGCTGATTGGCTGATAGCCGTTGAATATGAGGCCTATACCAACGGTATGACATCGCATCACTTTTTACTGCTCTAACTCAGTTGCTAACCGGTTAATAAGAGCAGTAAGGCATCTCAGGCGTTTGTGATTATCAATATATCATGGCACAGTGCTGTGTCCAGGCACTCTGCCGTGCATCGTGCATAAGAACAGCTCCATGGTATATATCAACATCCATATCAAGCTGGTATGAGTAAAACTCTTGAGAGTCAATTGTTTATGAAACCTTTAGGCATTCCTGTTTCTTTACAGCCACTAGATGGACCCATAACCTTTCCATTTAGAAGAGATTCCAATGAAAAAGACAGAACTGTTTTGGCTGATTGAGTTACCACTGAAAACCTCCCCCCAGATACTTGATGCCAGTTGACAGGGTACATTACGCTACCATCACAGCAAGGTTCTGAGAAGCAGCCCTAGCCCCCCTGCTTCGTCATCATCTTCATCCCCATTATCAAATCAACCTCGCAAATATCTTTATTAGCATAATCGTGATCACATCATCCTCATTAGCATTATTAACTCCATCGTCCTCATTATCATCTTTATTATTACTTATCATCGTCATTACCACCATCATTCTCATTATCACTCTAATATCATCCCATTTATCATCATCATCATCTTCGTTATCGTCATCCTCATTATCACCACCAACCATTACCTTTCAATCCCTCTGTTGAATAATCAAGTCAAAAAGCCATACAGCGTCCCCGAAGTCCTTTAATTGGGTCAAGTTTTGAGGGAAATGAAACAGGATTAACAGGATGGTCATCAACAGGATAGTCATCAAAGTCAAGAATGTCCAACTAGTTGAGAGCAGATCTCGAGCAAAGCTGAATGAATTACCATGGTGATTTGTCTCCCCCTGATGGCCGACCTTCAGTTAGTGACGAGAAATGTGCCTTCTTTGATCACTGCCTCATTCTCAGCAGGGATTGTGCACATCTCTAGGGGTCCATTACACCTCAGCTGCTGATGACAACATAAATACCAAACAGTCACCTTGTAGAGCAGTCTTACTAAGACTGAGGGGAGCTGACCAAGGCAGTTAGGAAGAGCATCTTGCCCAGGGTTGTTGTGTAGCTGGATGTAACAGGGACGGACCATCACACCTGGACACTGAACTCAGGGAGAGAGAGTGAAGGAGACAGCAAGTAACATTGGCTGGCTGCAACATTACTTATGTCTGGTTGGGTAAAACTGCATACTAGTGTTCTATCTGGAGTTTATATAAACTGTTATATTGTAATATGGCCTAAGAACGCAAACTACATGTACAAAGCTTGGGGCGATAATTTGTAGTCTGGAAAACAGTATCCATGTTCAGAATATTTCATTTTTAGTTGAATTAGTCAAAATAATTAGTCAAAATAATAATAGTGACAAATAACTTTTGCAACGGAGCAACAGGTTGGAAGACTAGGCATCAGAGGGAGAAACAGGTAGAATTCAGACAGGTAGAAAACAGAATTACTTGATTTGATACAATTCTTCATGTTTACTGTGTGACAATGTACGTGCTGAATACATTACATTTCAATAAGCAATAAGGAGAGACCAAGTGAAAGAGGGCACAAAGAGAACCCCCCCCCCAACAAACAACTCTCCACTCCTCTCCTTTCTCCATTTCTCATATCCTTGGGAACATCTAATAACACAGTAGTCTCAGGAACTGACATGTCTGAAGTCTCAAGCTCCTGGCATACACAACACTATTAGCCACAGCCCTTCATAGATAACCTGCACCCTCTCCTTCTCTTCTTCCTCCTCTTCCACTATCTCTGACCCTCCTCCACTCTCTCTGACCCTCATGGAATTGAAGGCTCATAAAGATAAAAAGCAGTTTTCCCTCCCAATCCCCATCTGCTTCTGAAGAACAGACATGATCTGGGAAGCTCATAAGGTTATTCAGTGTGCGCCATCCTCCACAGGCCTGGAATTGGATGGGATTATGAGGTCAGGTGAGAAAGCTGCCAGAGCAGATAGGGAATAGAAGATATAGTAATGGACATGTAATAGTTATAAGAGCAATTTAACTCAATTTAAGGGTCAGAATAGGGTTCGGCATATAGCACACCAAGACATTCTACTGTCTGTGCGGCGCGGAACAACACTAACGTACAGTACCAGTACCAATTAAGTGTCTCCAAACATTTGAATGGTACTGTATACTGTGCTACAGTACTATATCTGTGTCCATCATTTACAGTAGGATGTCACTCTGGACTCTACAGGATCATAGATTACTTTGGTGTGTTGGTTTGTGCATGTATGAGTGAGTTTGTGTGTTTAGCTGCATCTCTTAGTGAAAACCGGACGGCTCCGCGGAATGCAATCTATTTTACTGACCCAGACACCTTGATCCGCTATCATGGGCAGCAGCCCCGACAGCCAGTCCGTGATTACTGCCATACTACCGTCTTGTTTTCTTTTCTCTCCTCTCACCGTCCTTTCTTTAACCAGTGCTAAGATATATGGGTCTCCAAATAGGGAGAATATCTCCAGGAATGTCTTATAAATATCACTGTGTATTGGAGGTTCAAAATGATGCGGTAAGGTATCGTATAGAGAACAGCGTTACACACAAAAAGAATTCAGAGACATATATTTGAACTGTTGCCGAAGACATTTTTGCCCGATTTCAACATTGTGCTTTGATTCAGACGACCTAATTTAGGTTGGCACTGTTTGGAATCGCCCGGTTTGTCAGCATGGGTTTCATCTGAACTGGTCATCTCGTTAGTGCGGACGTCTTTCATCTGGGCAGGGACGGACAGAATAGCTTCTGTCGCGGTGCTTCCATGAAACACACAGACAGAAATGCCTTAGATTATTTCCCACCACTTGTTAAAAGAATACAAGACTGAAACTTGTGTGTTTCCATGTTTGGTTTGCTCCACTTGGGTTTATTTTACTCACCCCTCCTTAATTGGTGTGGGAATTTACTTTGGTTTTCCTTTCCTGAGGCCAGTTGAGTGGGCATTGCCCATGGTGGTGGTCACAGGTAGGTTATGATGTTAGCCCAGATTGAGGGACAAAGTAACTATAATGTGCTCAAACACCACAGTCAAACAGTCTAATAACACTGACCAAACACAACAGACAGAGCGATACAGAACTCCCTACAATTTTGGTGCACCAGCACAACCTATAGAACCCTTTGGTAGCTACTTACTCCAGTGGGTGTTACTAACTGCTGTTGGTCAGTAAAGAAAGAGAAAATAATTGGATTTTCCCTCTGAAGGGCTGACGGAGTGGAATGTCTGCCTGACCGGGGTGTGAACCGACAATGCTTGATAAGTAACACAAGACACTCAAAGAGCATCGTCAGTAATACCACCTGCCTGAAAAAGTCAGTGTTTCCTGATCCTGGTGATTGCATTTCAATGTCTCAAGAATGGCAGCAGCACTGGCTGGTGTGTGGTTCAGTAGCACTGGCTGGTGTGAGATTCAGTACCACTGGCTGGTGTGAGATTCAGAGTCTTCAGGGGATCCTGCTCAATCCGACATCCACGATATACTATTAAATAAATAATAACACTAGATACAGAACACATCCTGTATCTACAAGGAATAAACATAATCTGACATCCCTTCATCACTTGAGAGAGAGAGAGAAGAAAATCCCTTGCAAAGAGAGCGTGGGCAGCCCAAGGGCTAGTCTATTATACGGCAGGGATGGTGCTGTGCAGATGCACCGGGGAGACCCTGTCACAGATTGCCGTCCCCTACCACAGCCTGCTGTTTAATTGGCTGGTCTGTTATACGGCAGGGATGGTGCTGTGCAAAGGCACCTGGGAGACCCTCTCACAGACCACCGGCCCCTACCCGCTGTTTAATTGGCTGGGCTCCGTCGCTAGACAACACATGATCACATGCAACATTACGCTGCAACACGGTGAGATGCAACGTTCACAGTTCCCCAGCCACTTTAGTTGATCTGATCAAATCAGAGAGCAATTTTCAAAATAAACTGACGGATTAAAAATAAGCTAGACAGTGTATTGGCTGCGAGGTTTCACGTCCTCATGGGGAAAATGGTTGATTGAAATGTAGAGTTTTACACTTACTATTTTGATAGGAAATGGTGGATTGACAGGTAGCCTACCTACCGTATGTCAAGGACATTGCCTTTATAACATGTTCCAGTCACACGAGGAGAAAAAAAACCCCTACATTGTATTGGGTGGCAATGTCAAGGTCTGGAAGAAATGGAAACTCCTGGTAGTTCTTCACTCCACTGGACAGATATAACATTCATGAGAAGGTCCAAAGAAGTGGCCAGGTGTCAAGCTGTATCAACCTGCACAGGAACACGACCGACAATGGAAGCATGGGAAAAAGAGTCAGGTGATTGCTCTCCCTGACACATTTCGGGGCGCATGTAGCTTATTGTGCGCAGGGCTGCCCATCCCTGTTCCTGGAGATCTACTGTCCTGTAGGTTTTCTCTCCAACCCAATTAGTGACTAACCTGTTTTAGCTTTTCATCTTGCTAATGATTAGAATCAGGTGTGTTAAATTAGAGTTGGAGAGAAAACCTACAGGAGAGTAGATCTCCAGGAACAGGGTTGGGCAGCCCTGGTGTAGAGCTTGCTGGTTCTGATCTCGGCACTGAACTAAGCAAAGCTTAAATATACAATAATATGGAAAAGCCCAGGAAAATATCAACCAATCGAAGGACCGTGGATGAAATATCAAAGCTTGGTTGTGGTGGGAAAGGTATGCTGCATCAAAAAAGGAGGTCAAAGGTCAGGGTGCTTACATTTCTCCTGTTCCATACACATGTACAAATGCCAAATGAAAAAAGTGGTTAGAAACCTTTCCATCAGCCTTCATTTACAGACACAGACACAAGGATGACATCTAAAACTAGCCCCCTTGAATCTATCATGGACTTGGTAAAATTGATTTTTGCTGGGGAGCCTTTTAAAGTTTATGTGCTTGTGTGTGTTTTCTCTTTCCCCCTCTCTCTTTGTAGCAGTCACACCTGCTCTTTAACCTCATGTGACAAGTATTTCTTTGAGAACTAAACCAGGGTGGAGGCAAACAAACGGACCTACAAGTGCAGACATATCCTCACATGGGTGAACACACACACACACACACACACACACACACACACACACACACCTGTTGGCCTAACATGAGAAGTGCCTGGTTCAAGCAAAGCTCCTGCGCTCCAATACTATCGAGTGTGGTTAAAAAAAGACTACCGTACTTTGCTGCTCGCGCTCGGTGGTTGTCCCACGGTGGGTAACAGAGAATGTGAAAACAATAAAGGTCTACGAGCCGTTTTCAAAGTGCCTTAGGTTCTATGATACAGCCTTCAATAGATTGTAAAGGTGGATTGATTTATACGCTTTGATTTTAGTTTTCTATTTCAAATTCACCCTGTAAGTACCTTCATAGGAAAGTTTGTTCATCATGGCAGATTAACGTCATAATGAAAAGCAAGGTTCTTAATTGAACAATTACCATTGTTATAATTATTGAACACAACACACTTATTGTCAGTAGCTGTCACTGTATTATACACATCGCTGAAGTACGATTTTATTCTTTGGACATCTTAATGAAAATACGGCTTACGTCTCTGGAAAAACAACATAACCTATCGATCTCCCTCGAAGAGCCACGCGACTGCTGCGGAGACGCGCAAGTGTAAGCTGACGAGGCCTTAAAGATCGTGACGAATGAATATTGGTACGTTATCTTATAGCCTATAGCTTTTATTCAGTTGGTAGCAATATCATTGTCAACAACGGATGCACCAATACCACTTTTGAATGTGATTGTGTGAACCTGCAGTCGACTCTGTGTCGACTCTACAGAGTCCGGCGGGTTGGGCGGGCGGCAGATCAACGAGACTCGATTTTCGGACATTAACTGGTCACGACGCACTTCACCTCACACTACACCTCATATAATGCTATCCAAAAACAAATAAATACTTCTTTCACAGTGAGTGTTAATACCGGCCCATTATGCATCACCAATGCAGTGCAAAGTTCTTATGTGCGGAGAAGTCCACCAACATCATCAAACATAAATCATGTAGGCTGCTGTTTGAAATAAGGTAGCCTAATGACAATATTTAAAACAGTTATGTTATATTTAAAATCAGGACAAGCGCTTGATGATATGAAAATGTCTGGGTGTGTAAACGCATTGTTTATCATGTAAGCTACATGATCAAAATATCTCTTATTAAAAAGCATTTATATACAGATCTTAAAAAGCGAAATGACCAATATTATTTTCCCAGTCATTTAAATAGTCAAGTGTAAAACGTTTTCGCTGTCGGTCAACATCAATAAACATGCCCTCCAAGGTCAATCTAGGCCAATAAAAAATACATAGGGACTAGGCCTATTATAAGTTAGAAAATGAAATGACAGAGTTGTTTTTGTGCGTGATAATCGCTATTTTTTTTATTTACTTTCATTTAAAATCTCCCCTACTTCTCCACGTCAAAACCCCAAGCCCGCACACACTAACTGCAAAAAGCCCCGGGAAACTGAACGGAGCCAACAAGGCTATTTATTCGCGTTGTCGTTAAGATTTGTAGCCTACTTAGATGGAGTCAGGTGCAGTAGTACGATGCCACTGGGAAAAAAGTGGCCTACTGCCATTCTACTCCTACTATCCTTCTAATAGCTTACTTTATTATAGCTTATTTGAGGAGTCTACTCATTTAATGCAAATCCCCGTTAATCCCAAATGAACCCCTCCGTCCTCCAGTCTTTATGCTATACAGTTAAGTTTTTTCCCCCAAAAAAGCCATCTCTAATTGAAAACATTGAAACAAGTGACAAGAACGCACTATGCAAATCTCCAAATTGGGCCTTTGCTATTTCGTGCCTTACTTGGCAAATAATTAGCCTATATTAATTTCCCTTAGGAGCTGCTCGACTTCACTAAGTAATTTCGTCCCCTCACACCAAGAATGTCTGCGATGTTTGATTATATCCATTGCCATGCATCCAGTCGGATATCGGATCGAACCTCGGATAATCGTATTTCGGATTTATCGCGAATATCTCCATGTGAAGTAATTCCAAACATTATTGTAGATCCCGAATGTTAACCCGTTATCAACAACTCACTTGTTAACGTCACATTATTGCGTTTTTGGTCGCTTAGGCTCGTTACATAGACTTGCTGTGGCCTAGACACAATCCGTATTCTTGTCCATTATGTGACAAATTTGTAATGCCAGTATCTGATCGGTGCACCCCTAAACAACGTAGCCTGACAGCGGGCACAGAAGCACAGTCCAGTGGTTAGTAACAAAGGACTACGAATCAAAATCTGCACCATGGAGATGACACAGACCTGTGTCACTGACGCTGTCTATGTTTTAGAAGTAAAAGGCTGGTCAGTCTTTTAAAGTGTAGGGGAGACCTGGGACAGGTTTAACATTTTGGACATTTCTGTCTGTATCTTGAAACTCTTTTAATCCAGTGCATTCAAAATTGTATACAAACTCGTTACATTTGCTATTAGATGGAGTAGCATCTGTAACAGAAACAAAAATGCATGGTTTAGTCTGAAATACAAGGAGTGAAATGCAGGCCTGGCGCCACCAGGGGCAAGAGGGGGCTTAGACCCCTCAGTTGAATTTTCTGCCCCCCCCCCAATTTCAGTTTTAAATACCCTATAGAAAAATAGCCAAAAAAAAGATTAGCCCCCTCGCCATTTTTAACTGCCCCCTCAGTCACTTCGTCCTGGCGCCGGGCCTGGTGAAATGTTACAATTCACCCATAGTTTGGGTTAGTTGTATCATACCCTGGGTTGAAATGTAACGATATACCCTAGGGTGAATTGTAACATTATAAAATAAGGATTATGACAAAATTTTTATATTTAAAACGTTTTATTCAAAACTTAAATTACTTTTTAACATAATTGGCGTGTGTGTGTGTGAAGTATGTTAGTTACTGTCAGTCATAGTAGTGAGGCATTTGAACAAAATACATTTGAACAAAATGAGCATTACTGAATATTAAAGAATCTGTACAAAGTAACATGGCATATGCCATACAATTTTGCCACAGATCTGATGGACTGTCCCCGCTTTTTAACACTAGGACCGCCAAATGCCTACGGGAATTGGCGTTTGAGTTTGTAATTAAAATGAAACTGCCATTTTGAAAGCTACACCCTCCTCCTCCATGACTTTTCCTAAATGGGCGTATATTACATTGTTCCGTTGTCGGAATTCTAAACTCACAAACGGAAAATTATTTAGAGGCTATTTACCTGTTTTTTTTTACCTTATTTTCTGACTTAATCGGTCAACAGCCCAATGCACTTAACGTTGGTACCCAGGCAGCCCACTAATTGTACACAAATGGCGCTAATCACCCCTCACTGAATGCATGACATCAATGGATGAATGCGTGATATTCCCAGATGAATGATAGAGCCTTGGTTAAATTTGTATTAAATTACAAATGAAATACAATATTTCCATGACCATTCAACAATTTAATTAGGCTATTATTGAAACATAATAGAAACGATATAGGCTACTTGACAGTTCAACATATGTATTACACATTACCGTTTTTCAATAAGGATTCAGCTTCTTGTGTAGGCTAATTCATCAAATGTAAATCTCAAATGTAAATCTAAATATTTTAAGAAACGAAATACCAGACATTCTTTACCAATAGCCAACTACCAATTCAACAGATAACACGTTACTCTTGTTGTTTATCATTGTGTATGTGTATGTATGTATATGTATATATGTATAAAAAATATATTGAAGTTTTTTTTCTTCTATGTACATGTATCTGTATAGGTATTTATATGTATACATGTGGGTTTATATCTGTATGTGTATGCATTTTAATGTACCTTTCTATAATCTGAATCCCATTGGATATATTTTATATATATATATATATATATATATATATATATATATATAAAACAAATTCTGTAATTCATTATTTTTTAGACTATTCTATATAATTTGATGACAACACCATAGATGAACTGATGCTCTGGCTGAAAGGTGATGCTGCGGAGGAGAATGTGTATGCTAATGGGGCTGATTTGTATGCTAATGACGAGAAACAGCGTTCAACTCTGGCTTATATTGTTTGTCTGAAAGGCTGGATGGTTCTAGTGTTAACATCTGATGCTCTCTCCAAAATGTTGAGAGGCACCCCCTTGGTCAGTCTATCCCTTACAAAATTTTGCAACCAAAATTTTGCAACCAAAATTTTGCATGGGGTAGGTTTTAACATTTTCATTGTTGTTACAACTAACCCAGACTCCTATAGTCATGAACTAGCTTACCTTACAGCTAACAGGTAAAACATTATCACTAACAACTTGCATGAAGGATATCTAGATAGACACACAATAAACATGATTGAAGTTTGATGAGTTGAACTACATAGCTGGCAATACTATCACAAAAATTAATGAGGTAAAAAAAACTTTCTTACCTCAAAATTTGTTTTTTCCTTTTAAAATTGGTCGTTTCTGCCACAGGGTGCTACTTCTTCACATGTGAAATAAGGACTAAATTGAGCATGTGCAGAGTGAATCAGGTGATTCGTAACTTGTTCCTGATTGGAGAAATTGTTACAACTGACCTGTGTTACAACCATGCCCGGTCTCCCCTACTTAGAAAATACCACTTATAATGCAGCCTATTCCCTGAACTGTTACATTTTTACTCAATACTACAGTAAGTATTATCGCAGGCTCGAATGAGAGCATTTAAACCTACTACTTTAATAAAACGGAAACCTGTTTAAAATCTGCGCAATTAGGCTAAGGCAAATAATCTAATTCCTAGCTGTATATTTTACTTAGGCTTAGAAGTAGAGTTAAATTGGTATACAGGGTGTTGTTAACGTTAGAATGTCACAGATATGGTTTTCATGGCAATGGGCCTAACACAACAATATTTCCATCATTGCGACACACCAAGTTACTTAGCTGAGTACAATTTATAAATCAGCTGAATAAAATTGTATTTTACAGCAAAGAATGGAGAACCCCAGAAGAACAAATACTGAGAAGACCAGTGGGGAGGAGGAGTGTTCTATGGCTTTGTTTAAAGAAATGGACAAAGAGATGTACACACTCCGAAACAGCCTTGAGCGCTATAAGGCCAGGAAATGGAAGTGGACAAAAAAGATGGAGCTCATGAGAAGCAAACAGGATGTTGTGCTGTACTATGTCCCCTCGTACAGAGCTAAAAAACAAGACATTTTTTATTTCTGGCAGGAGAAGGTAGAATTGGAGAGACGGCTGAGGAAGGCAGATGAGAAAGATGTGGCCAGTCAGAGCCAGATCAATGCTCTCCAGAAAACCCTCCATGCCAAAGAAGAAATGTGGAAGACTTGTCATTCTAAGCTTCAGGAGACCATCAAGGCCAAAGAAGAAATGTTTGTTGCCAGTCAGTCAGAGCTTCAGAAGTCCCTCCAGGCCAAAGCAGAAATGCAGACAGAGATAGAGACTCTCTTGAAACTCAACCATCAAGAGTTGCACAAAATGACCAAGGTTAATCAGGACCTGCAGGACATCTCCATATCTGAGGAGAGCTGGATGGAGGAGAAGACAGAACTTGAGAGAAGGGTCAGAAAGGCAGAGGAGAGAGAAATGGCCGGCCAGGAACTCATAAATGCTCTCCAGAATAAAAACAAAGAGCAAATCACAGAGAAAGAAGATCTGGAGAGGAGGATAACGGCCAGTCAGCGAGAGTCGAAGAGACTTCAGGAAACCCTCAAGGCTTTTGACATTGAACATGTCCACGCTGACATGATTAGAAACTTGAGGTGGAAAGCCCATCAGCGGAAAATGGACCATGAAAGAAACAACCTCATTCTAATCATCCGTTACAGGCGGGCCGAAGTCGAGAAGATGAGCAAGGCCATGAACGACCTGAACGAACAACATGAGATCACAAACACACAGCAGGCTAAAAAGCTCCAGCAGGCAATGGACATGGTGCAAGACAAAGACAATGTCATTAGAGCTCTCAACCAGACAATGGAGGACTGGAAAAAGGAGGAGGCCCAGACTATTAGAGTTATTGCCGACCTCAAGTCCCAGTCTGCCCTCCACATGGAGAAAAGGTTGGTGGAGAAAGAAGAGCTGGAGAGGTTGAGAGAGGCACAGAAGGGATGGATGGACAAGGAGAGAGAGCAGATGGAGGAGTCTGAGTTTCTCATTCAGACCATCCAGAATATGAAGAAGCTGCAGGAAAAGTTCCTTGAGGACATCATGATGAAAATAAGCCAGCTGCAGGAAGCTCATGAAATGGTTAGGATATTTACTTCTATTTCATAGATTGACTTAAGTATAGTTGTAGTAGAATATCACTTTGTTGAAACAGGTCAAATATTGAGTCAATCCCTAACCTGAAGGTTTCAAAGTAGTCTAATGTGTCAGCTTCAGAATAAGAATACAGTGTCTCTCTGTCAGCAGGAAGCTCTGGACAAAATGGAAGCAGTGAATAAAAAGGTACATACATTGACTCATGTTCTATAGATAGAAAATAAAAGTTTGTTAGTCAACCACGCATGAAAGTAGGCTGAGAATGGTGATGGCCTTGTGAGTGGATGTATCCTCTGTCTCTATTTCAGAACCGAAAGTTCAGCTGCCTGAAAGCCTTCTGGTCAAAGAAGAAACCCAGGAAGCAACCAGACATAAGAGAAACGAACTAAGAACAATTCTTTACTCTTTATTGGATAAACCTTCCATTTTAGGGTACCAATATTATTTGGACAGAATAATATTTTTAGTAAAGTAATTGGTTTAGTCCCTGGTTGCTTATTTTGGATGCAACAAAACTGAAAATATAGATTCAAATTAATCAACATAAGCATTGTAGTGTCTTATTGCCCGGACCAGGTGTTTTTAGAATTCTTTTAAAGTTGAATACTCACTCAAATCTTTACTTGTACAAAATGATGGGGTTTCTATGGAATTTCATTCAAAGCATGCAAATGGAGAGACATCATTATACACCAATCAGCAATAACATTAACCACTGACAGGTGAAGTGATTAACACTGATAATCTCATTACCATGGCACCCGTCAGTGGGTGGGATATATTAGGCAGCAAGTGAACATTCTGTCCTCAAAGTTGATGTGTTAGAAGCAGGAAAAATGGGCAAGCATACGGATCATTTAGACGGATGGCTAGACGACTGGGTCAGAGCATCTCCAAAACTGCAGGCCTTGTGTGGTGATCCCGGTCACCTTGTGTGGTGAACCGGAGACAGGGTCATGGGCGGCCAAGGCTCACTGATGCATGTGGGGAGTGAAGGCTGGTCCGTGTGGTCCGATCCAACAGACAACCTACTGTAGCTCAAACTGCTGAAAAAGTTAATGCTGGTACTGATAGAAAGGTGTCAGAACACACAGCGCATCACAGTTTTTTTGCATATGGGGCTGCATAGCCGCAGACCAGTCAGGGTGCCCATGCTGACCCCTGTCCACTGCCGAAAGCGCCTACAATGGGAATGCGAGCATCAGAACTGGACCCCAAAGCAATGGAAGAAGGTGGCCTGGTCTGATGAATCACGTTTTCTTTTACATCACGTGGATGGCCGGGTGCGTGTGCGTGGCTTACCTAGAGAACACATGGCACCAGGATGCACTATGGGAAGAAGGCAAGCCGGCAGAGGCAGCGTGATGCTTTGGGCAATGTCCTGCTGGGAAACCTTGGGTCCTGCCATTTATGTGGATGTTACTTTGACACGTACCACCTACCTGAGCATTGTTGCAGATCATGTGCACCCTTTCATGGCAACGGTATTCCCTAATGGCATTGGCCTCTTTCAGCCGGATAATTCGCCCTGCCACAAAGCAAAATGGTTCAGGAATGGTTTGAGGAACACAAAAACGAGTTCAATCCAATCGAGCATCTGTGGGATGTGCTGGGACAAACAGGTCGGATCCATGGAGGCCCCACCTCTCAACTTACAGGACTTAAAGGATCTGCTGCTAACGTCTTGGTGCCAGATACCAGAGACGTTGCTAGGATCACAATACATTTGGGGCTTAGCCCACCGCCCCGTCCCGCATGGGACAGAATGTAAAAGGTTTTGAATGTACACGCGAAAAATTTTGAGGTACATGCTAGTGGCCTACACGTTTACATTGTCATAATGTGCGATCGGAATTATAGATGAATAGATCAGGGGCTATTTTTTTATTATTATTTTTGGTCAATTTGAGATCCGGGGCTATAGCCCCGAACGCCCAGGCCTAACGATGCCACTGCCAGATACCACTGCCAGATAACACAACACATCTTCAGAGGTCTAGTAGAGTCCATGCCTCGACGGGTCAGGGCTGTTTTGGCGGCAAAAGGGGGGACCTACACAATATTAGGCAGGTGGTCATAACGTTATGGCTGATCGGTGTATTGGCTTTTGGTTAGAAAATGCAAATGTCCAGTTGTCTAACCACACGATGGACTGCTGTCTCTCATTGTGATTGAGCACCTCTCAGATATTGCTAGGTTTGTTCCGTCACCACAGATCCGGTATCTGTTGCGCATTATTAGCTAGTCATTTTCCATCAGTGTTCGCTTTGCACTGTAAACATTCTACTTCAAGCAGAGTTCATGAAGTTGCCTTTTCCTGCAGCCCCTTGTTGTAGCCTCAGCACCACCTGACAAGATTGTGAATGTTTTAGCTTTTTATTGTCCGCTATTTGTATTAACGATGTGCTTCATTCACTTCGATTTGCTCCCTTGGCTGATTCAAGGAGGCGGAGCTAGCTGGTGAAAAGACACGCCCATGTATATGTGCAATATATGATGGGTCGAGTGTCCATTTTTGTACAGGTGCAGCATGTGCCCTTGGCATGGCAACATGGTACGGCACGTATACTACAGTATTTTCACTATACAAAAGATGAATTGCAGTAATGCTTCATTTTTCCAATCCCGCTAGTACAATTATTTGAACTGACAGGAACCAGTGAAAGAAGAACAATGCAGGCTCGACCCAATTCTGAAGAACAGTATGCAGGTAGATGCAAAATTGACTTTTGGTGATGTCATTTGAGCAAGTTGCTGTAAAAGCCTTGCTCATCAGACAATTTTCTATCCCCTATTTTGAATATTTTACAATCTGCAACATTTGGTGGTGTGCTTTAGATCCCCGAATGCACCTTTCATCATCTAGCCTTCTCTAATAATATTACAGCGCTTAATAAGGAGGTTTCATTGTGTACCAACCTATTATAGGTCTCCTGTTGGAGTCTCCACTATAATCAACGTAGGTTGCCTTGGTGCCGGCAGCTCCTGTGAGGCACAATTCCTGTCTAACATCCCAGAAAATATGTTGTCTGATTGGTTCATTAAGCCCTGAATTGTGCTCTGCGGCCACCTGATGGCCACCTCCTGGGTTCCATAATATGTGAACTTGGTTGGCGGACATATCCTGCTGTTCTTCTCCACCGTGTTGGGGTCACTGTTAACTACTAACACGACAGCACACATTCATTTAAAACAGTAAACACAAATGCAACATGGTCAAAATTAATAAGTGAAAACAATTGTAATTCTACTTTTTTTATAGCTAAAGTGGTACTGCAGATGGAAGCTACTAGAATGTCCAAATAGCAAAGGGTCGAGTCAGCAGCTAGGCGTGTACTGAAACAGATATCCTTACCTCCACTGATACATAGAAAAGTGTCACCAGAAGGAGCAATTGGGCTGTGTGGATGTGAGGTACAT
Source organism: Esox masquinongy (assembly GCA_016801175.1). NCBI lineage: Eukaryota > Metazoa > Chordata > Actinopteri > Esociformes > Esocidae > Esox > Esox masquinongy. Next base: position 20,245 of record JACXGI010009137.1, read on the forward strand.
CATAAAGTTCAGAGAGGTTTTAATTCAGGTCATATTTTGCTATGATACGATTAGACTTTGTAAATGTCATTGTAAACTAAAAAAAACTAAAAAAACATTTATATTTCATTTTGTAAATTTAAAACAATCCCCATTAGGCACTTGTGCCTCTACTGGTTCCGGAGTCCGCATTAGTAATTTAAGTAAGACAACATGAAATACATTTGAAAAAAAACTGTTGCGATGTACTCACATTCACACACTGCACATTGGTTTTTCTCCCTCCACACCCATTCCATTCTCTGTCGTAGAATGCAAATCTATGAACTGGAATGTTTTCAGCTGCTACAAATGCTACAGGTTATAAAATGTGTGGAAGTTTGAATCAAGTGTTCCCTACAATCACTACCTAGTCCCCACACTTTGTGTGATAGTAGATGAGACGTGAGTTCAGTGGGTTCCCAGATGTCAAGTCACCTAAACAAACAACTGACTCCTCATTCAAAGTCGGTCATCTTATTTGCACAGACCTAAACTTTGTCCACCCGTCTTCTACCACCAACCTCTCGGTGTGGAAAATGATTTGTTTGAGAGTCAGAGACAAGGCAAACAACTTCGGCTTCATATTCAAAGTTCTGCGTGTGGACAATTTCTTAGTGTGTGAAAAAACTATTTGTGTCAGATTTGCATTCCTTGTTTCCACAGCTCCAGAAAGAAACCAATAGGAAGTCTCTGCTATTGGTTCATGTCTCTACAAAATGACTACTCGAATTCAGTCAGGCCATCAGACGGTGCAGCAACGGCCTAAAAGACACACTTCAACTCCTGGTGCCTCACACTTGACTGTGGCCAGGCCGTGGACAACACCGTCCTCACAGCGCTCCTCGTCTCCGGTGTACTGGGGGTAATTGTGGTGAGTCAACCAAATCTTCCAGGTGCCGGGAAGCACATCTATGTTAATTCTGGGAAAATCTGGCAGGACGCTCAGCTGTTCTGTCAACAACTTTATACCGACCTGTCTTCAGTCGGCAGCGCGTGGGAAGAGACACAGCTGCAAATGGCAACTGGTGGGCAGATTCAAGGGCTCTCCTGGATCGGTATGTACAGAGACCCGACCAACCTAACAGGCTGGAGGTGGTCTGGAGGTGGGTACACTACCTACATTGGAACCTGGGGGCCAGGCCAACCGAGCAACGGAGGTGGGGAAGATTTTGGTGCGATTAAATGTAACGAATGGCATGATGCGTCGCCACTGCATTTGTTTCCCTTTTTCTGTGTCCAGCTGATCGTGGTGACAGAGAGCAAAACGTGGGAGGGGGCTTTGGAGTACTGCAGGGAGCAGCACACGGACCTGGCCAGCCTGCTGTCCGCAACGGAGCTGCTTCAGGCCCAGACGGAGAGCACGAAGGCCCAGTCCACCACGTCCCACCTGTGGACTGGCCTGGTTTACCTGGCTGACAGCTGGCAGTGGGTGAATGGGGATCCCCAGGAGTATGAGGGCTGGCCCCAGGGTGGACCGCATCTTTGCCCAGTCTGGAACCTCCGCTGTGGGGCAATTGGACTGACGGGACTTTGGGAGAACCGGGACTGCCAGGAGAGGCTCAACTTCATCTGTTACTAGTGACTATTTTTAGGGAGGATGAAGACGTCAGACTCCCAGGGTCCATCTTAAAAGTCTAAGGGGTTTCCTCTCCTGGAATTGGTCTAGATCGCGCCATACGTCCTGTCTATCTACATGATTCATTTACATCTGTTTATTTTTAAATGTTTAAATTAACTATTGTTAATTTCTCAAAATGTGAATTTTGTGTAGCCATTTTTCCAAACTATATAAATCAAGCGATGTATCATATATACCCATTAAACATATTTCAAAGTGATTCATCTTTTGTGTTACATTTACAATGGTCTCCCTAATTATTGGGATATTATCCATTGTTTCGTCTCATTTTATTTTTAAACTGCAAACACTTGGATTTAAAATTAAACAGCTACTGAGGTTAAAGTATACAGTAGATTCTCAGTTCAGAAATTATAACACTTTTTATATGTAGACCACCTATTTGAGGAAATCAAAAATATTGGGTGTATGGATCTGGCACTACAACACTCCAAAACATACAAAAGGTGTTGCATGCTCTGTGCATTTTTGTGCATTCAGACCTTCTAAGAATAAATGTGCTGCCACAACCATTTCCATACTTTGTGTAAGTTGATCTGTGCAAAACAAAAAAAATACACAATGAAAGCTGATTTGTTTCAGCCTTTGCTGATTTCCTTTTTTAGGTCCATGGTGTAAAACCACTATGATGGATAATGACCAGGGATAACACGACTGTAACCAAGAAGGTTTATTGGCTGAGTACTACAACCTAGGGAAAACAAAGCAAAACGAGCTAGTTTGCACGCTGCACCTGCTGTCACTCCCCTCAAATTTCCCAACCATCCATGTTCATCTTCCAGTCACTTTAAAAATGTAGTTCATCCAGAGAATAAAAGTCCCAAACCACTCCACCATATAAAAAAGTGTTTCTGAATAAGGTACGCCTAATGCACAACTATGTTACACCATATAAGCAACACCATTACAAGTACTGTAAGATCAGGGGGAATTTGTAACAGTACAGTAAACCAACAACATGAAACAACAACTTGGAATAACCTTTCAAAATACAAGTTCCCACACTAAAAGTTCTGCATGTATTTGACATTATGCTGCCTCTGCGTGATACAGGATCATGTGAATTTTAAAACAGCTTCTAGGCCGTCCCAAATAAAACAAGACTGCCATTAGACTATAGATTTCGTGGTTCTATCACAGCCATGAAAGAAGAAAATCATCCTAAAAGCAGGCCAGAAATGAAGTCTACTTAACAGTTATTTCAACACGGTTTCGAAATATTTTATTTTGGTCAAGGCAAGATCCCATTTTCTCATTTGGTGCCAGAGGTCGTCATTGAGCCGTGGTGGAGAGGTTTTACATCTTGGCTTGCTTTTGGAGTTTCTTTGTCAATAGCTGATAGAAATGAGCTTCATTCAGACGCGTTGTCTTCATTGCATAACAGTTCTGAGCAGGTACTTTGACTTACAGATGCATCATACATATTCTATTTACTTTCCAAGATCATTTCAGACTACTGTTGCGTATGATATTATATGACATGGTTATCAAATTATGTTTTCTAACTACTAATGTAGCATTGAGGTCTATAACACCAGTTAGTACGTTAAGGAACTTATTTATTTGCTGAGGTCTGCTAGTGAACACTAGATTAGTTTGAGTTACTCTAGTTGGCTCTTTTATTAATTGAGTCAGGTTGAAATGGTCTGTGATTTATTGCATTATTTTTTACTCATTTTCTTTTGCCACTTAATATTCCAATCTTTCAGAATGGCCTTCAGATGGTGGTAAAGTATCAATTGGTAAAGTATGAAATGCAGTCCACTGTCTCTGCCCTCGCCCCAATCCCTCCAGAATATGGATATCAAGGAAAATTAAAGGCAGAAATAAGAGATTGATGAAGCCATGTCTCAATAAAGAAAATCAAGATTAGAGACAGTCTGTGAATGTTCCACCTGTTCAATGTAATGAATAATGCTGTGTATATTCTTAACATTTCTATAGGCTTGGAATTAGAGGCTCAGAACATTTTAGCCTGATTACTGGTTTGAAAATGTTTCATAGTGTGACCTTTCTTAACTGATGGATGAAGGGAACTGAGTTTTTTTCTTAAAGGCGTATTTACTTTAGCACATGTATTACCTCAGGAGTTTACATTAAAGTGTGCTTATCAGAAGAATGCAAATTCTCTTTAATAGGCCGTGTCAATGCCAGAGGTTATTCTCACATAGACAGAACAATATTCTTCTCTGAAGCAGGTAGTGAAGGCTACTTTCATTTTGATTTGGTTATTTTGTTATAGTCTCTTTATGCATCCCACAGCCCATATCTGGAAGATAATTGAGATCATTTTTATCTTAAACCAATGTCATACCTATTCCCAGCAACATTTCCAATCTCTCTGGACTAAAACCCAATTATGATAAGTGCACTATATTACATATTGGATCATTAAAAGGTACAGGCTTTAAACTGCCATGTGGTTTTCCTGTTAAATGGGCTGATGGTGAAGTGGATGTCCTTGGTATACACATACCAAAAAAGTTTGCAGATGACATCTCTAGTAATTTTAGGACTGCATTTAACTATTTATGGTAAAGTTGCCTTGGTCAACTCCCTAGTGATCTCGCATTTCACCTATTCATTCATCATACACCAAGACAATCTTTTTAAGTCAGGTGAAAAAAGTATATCGAAATCCAAAATGGTTTTGAAGCAGGCTAAAAAAAAGAGGCTCATCCAAAGTTTAAAGGGGGCTCTTTGCCATGATACAGATTAAAATGTGTCATTTTAAATGGATAGATAATGGAAATTTGTTTAAGACATTTACCTTTTTAAATGAATCCATACAGAGTTAGTTACAACTCCAGTTCCATCCTCCAGAAGACCCAGATCAGTTATTACAGCAAATAATATGGCTAAACTCAAATGTATTTGTAGGTAAACTAATTTTCATAGAAAAGACAGTATCATGCTTGTTAAAGGCATAACTAGTATAAATGGTAAAATGCTTTCGTGCAAGCAAATTGCATATGGAAATGCATGTTCAGTTCAAAAGTATAATCAGATCATTGCAGGTCACTGGTCAATCTATGGAAAATATGTTTTTTCTCTTGGTTAAAACAATATTCTTTAAGGCAAAATAAGAAAGGATGGTTTGACTGGAAAGGTTAAAATATCTAGTAAAGCGTCATAGCAAGAAAGAGAGATATATTTTAGGGGAAAATGAAAAAATGGTAGTGTAATTGGAAAGATGGTTAAATATCTGGAATTTGGAGGGATGAAGTTAAAAGGGACTTGAATTGGGTGTTGGGGGTCGCTTTTTCATATGGGTCTGGTTTGGGTTCGGGCAAGAGGCTGATCAGTTATAGGTGGGTAAAGTGTGTGTGTATATGTTTGTGTGTATATGTGTGATGTACAGTAAGGGAAAAACGTATTTGATCCCCTGCTGATTTTGTACGTTTGCCCACTGACAAAGAAATGATCAGTCAATAATTTTAATGGTAGATTTATTTGAACAGTGAGAGACAGAATAACAACAAACAAATCCAGAAAAACGCATGTCAAACATGTTATAAATTGATTTGCATTTTAAAGAGTGAAATAAGTATTTGATCCTCTCTCAATCAGAAAGATTTCTGGCTCCCAGGTGTCTTTTATACAGGTAACGAGCTGAGATTAGGAGCACACTCTTAAAGGGAGCTCAGCTTGTTACCTGTATAAAAGACATCTGTCCACAGAAGCAATCAATCAATCAGATTCCAAACTCTCCACCATGGCCAAGACCAAAGAGCTGTCCAAGGATGTCAGGGACAAGATTGCAGACCTACACAAGGCTGGAATGGGCTACAAGACCATCGCCTAGCAGCTTGGTGAGAAGGTGACAACAGTTGGAGCAATTATTCGCAAATGGAAGAAACACAAAAGAACTGTCAATCTCCCTCGGTCTGGGGCTCCATGCAAGATCTCACCTCGTGGAGTTGCAATGATCATGAGAACGGTGAGGAATCAGCCCAGAACTACACTGGAGGATCTTGTCAATGATCTCAAGGCAGCTGGGACCATAGTCACCAAGAAAACAATTGGTAACACACTACGCCGTGAAGGACTGAAATCCTGCAGCGCCCACTAGGTCCCCCTGCTCAAGAAAGCACATGTACAGCCCCGTCTGAAGTTTGCCAATGAACATCTGAATGATTCAGAGGAGAACTGGGTGAAAGTGTTGTGGTCAGATGAGACCAAAATCGAGCTCTTTGGCATTAACTCAACTCGCTGTGTTTGGAAGAGGAGGAATGCTGCCTATGACCCCAAGAACACCATCCCCACCGTCAAACATGGAGGTGGAAACATTATGCTTTGGGGTGTTTTTCTGCTAAGGGGACAGGACAACTTCACCGCATCAAAGGGACGATGGACGGGGCCATGTACCATCAAATCTTGGGTGAGAACCTCCTTCCCTCAACCACGGCATTGAAAATGGGTTGTGGATGGGTATTCTAGCATGACAATGACCCAAAACACACGGCCAAGGCAACAAAGGAGTGGCTCAAGAAGAATAACATTAAGGTCCTGGAGTGGCCTAGCCAGTCTCCAGACCTTAATCCCATAGAAAATCTGTGGAGGGAGCTGAAGGTTTGAGCTGCCAAACGTCAGCCTCGAAACCTTAATGACTTGGAGAAAATCTGCAAAGAGGAGTGGGACAAAATCCCTCCTGAGATGTGTGCAAACCTGGAGGCCAACTACAAGAAACGTCTGACCTTTGTGATTGCCAACAAGGGTTTTGCCACCAAGTACTAAGTCATGTTTTGCAGAGGGGTCGAATACTTATTTCACTCATTAAAATGCAAATTAATTTATAACATGTTTGACATGCATTTTTCTGGATTTGTTTGTTGTTATTCTGTCTCTCACTGTTCAAATAAATCTACCATTAAAATTATTGACTGATCATTTCTTTGTCAGTGGGCAAACGTACAAAATCAGCAGGGGATCAAATTATTTTTTCCCTCACTGTAGGTATGCAAATCGAGATCTGGTTGTGTAAGCACAAGTGATCTTAGGTGTATATATATGGATGGTACTGACAATAGCGTTGTGGTCTGTGATGATCACTGGAGGTCAAACACGGGAGGAGCTTGCATCAAATGATAACACTGGGGAGGAGTTATCCAGATAGATTAATGGGGGAAACATGGTGTTTGTTATTAGCTTGTGCAACATGTTTAATTCTAGAGGCTCCTCCTACAGTCCCTAATACAGGGCTGGGAATGTGACCAGTGAAGAGGGATGGTTAGTCAAAGATGGGTAGGATCCCACATTTGTAACCGGGACAAGCCAAGACAGGCACAGCTGTGCATCTGGCCAATGCATACATACTCACTTAGGTACGCACACACAAGTACAGTGTGATGAATGAAGAAGACAATTAATATAATGAAATATATTAATGAGGAGGAACACTGCTCTGCAGGCTTATTTATGCAGACTTATGTTCCCCGTTGAGTCCGGCATACCACCGATTCACAGCCTAATATACAGTTGTGCTCATAAGTTTGCATACCCTGGCAGAAAATGTGAGATTTTGGCATTGATTTTGAAAATATGACTGATCATCCAAAAAAGCTGTCTTTTATTTAAGGATAGTGATCACATGAAGCCAGTGGTGTCGTTAGGCCTGGGCGTCCGGGCTATAGCCCCGGATCTTTTATTGATAGCCCACGATCTCAAATTGACCAAACAAAGCCCTGAATTTTGAGACCCGAATATATTGTGATCCTCGCAACGCCTCTGCATGAAGCCATTTATTATCACATAGTTGTTTGGCTCCCTTTTAAATCATAATGATAACAGAAATCACCCAAATGGCCCTGATGACCCTTGAATGTTTGGCCCTGTTAGAGACACACAAGGTGACACACACAGGTGAAAATGGCAATTAAAGGTGAATTTCCCACACCTGTGGCTTTTTAAATTAGAATTATAGTCTGTGTATTGTCAATGGGTTTGTTAGCTCTCATGTGGATGCACTGAGCAGGCTTGATACTGAGCCATGGGGAGCAGAAAAGAACTGTCAAAAGACTTGCATAACAAGGTAATGGAACTTTATAAAGATGGAAAAGGATATAAAAAGATATCCAAAGCTTTGCAAATGCCAGTCAGTACTGTTCAATCACTTATTAAGCAGTGGAAAATTCGGGGATCTCTTGATACCAAGCCAAGGTCATGCAGACCAAGATTTCAGCCAAAACTGCCAGAACAATTGTTCAGGATACAAAGAAAAACCCACAAGTAACCTCAGGAAAAATACGGGCTGCTCTGGAAAAAGACGGTGTGGTTGTTTCAAGGAGCACAATACAACGATACTTGAACAAAAATGAGCTGCATGGTCGAGCTGCCAGAAAGAAGCATTTACTGCGCCAATGCCACAAAAAAGCCTGGTCACAACATGCCCGACAACACCTTGACACGCTTCATAGCCTCTAGCACACTGTAATTTGGAGTGACGAGACCAAAAAAGAGCTTTATGGTCACAACCATAAGCCCTATGTTTGGAGAGGGGTCAACAAGGCCTATAGTGAACAGAACCCACTGTGAAGCATGGTGGTGGCTCACTGATGTTCACTGATGAGCTCTAAAGGCATGAGGAATCTTGTGAAAATTGATGGCAAGATGAATGCAGCATGTTATCAGAAAATACTGGCAGACAATTTGCATTCTTCTGCATGAAAACTGCACATGGGACTTTCCAGCACAACAATGATCCTAAGCACAAGGCCTAGTTGACCCTCCAGTGGTTACAGCAGAAAAGGTTGAAGGTTCTGGTGTGGCCATCACAGTCTCCTGACCTTAATATCATCGAGTGACTCTGGGGAGATCTCAAACATGCAGTTCATGCAAGATGACAAAAGACTTTGCATGACCTGGAGGCATTTTGCCAAGACGAATGGGCAGCTATACCACCTGCAAGAATTCAGGGCCATAGACAACTATTATAAAAGACTGCACGCTGTCATTGATGCTAAAGGCGGCAATACACAGTATTAAGAACTAAGGGTATGCAGACTTTTGAACAGGGGTCAGTTCATTTTGTTGCCATGTTTTGTTTTATGATTGTGCCATTCTGTTTGTCCCAGGTTCTGGGTCCTGATGCCTACTGCAGATTGCAGAGCTCTCATCGGCACTGTCCATGATAGCTTTTGGTTAGATTGCGTGTGTGTGAAGTGACTTTAATTTTCCAAGATCCATGACGCATGTCAGTCGGGACAAACCTCTCCATTTCCCTCTCCAGGTATTGTATCCACTCACAACTCCAGATATAAACTATATCCCTGTTTTGTAGATCCTTAGACAATACATTAAATTCTGAAATCTTTTGAAGGGAAAAGCACCAGTCATTTTGCTCCGCAGACACATGCAAAAATTAAGAGACCGCTTGCTGGGTCACCCAGGTAACACTGAATCAACAAACTTACTCCAACCTAAAACATCTAGGCACAGTTTTAATTGGCCAGTTTCCATCACAACTTCACTTGTCTTTATTCCTTTCTTTCATTTTACCACTATTTATTCCCCTTCTCTGTACTTTCATAGCTCTCATCTACAGCTGCATCACCATTCTAACAGAACATCTTCGACCACTTCATCACTCTCCCTTGCCCCTAGGCAAGGGACATTTAATGTACACCCGGGTGTAAAACGTCATTCAAGCGGCTAAAAGTATGAGGGTACAGGGCTATCTAGGTGAGTTTCAACTGCAGCACAATGGTTTTTCTCCCATATAAGCATGGAGAGAAAGAGAATAAAGAGACGAAAACACAGAAAGCTTGAAACTCTGTCTGAAATCTTATAGACGGGACAACAAAAAAAACAATGTACTTAAAGTTGTCTATTCTCATAGGAAGAACAAGATCAACAGCCTTTAGTGCTGAAGACATTTTTCTAATTTTCCTTGTGTAGGTGTCTCGGAAAGATAACTGTTGAAGTTGATTTATTGATACAGTATATGTGTCAAGGGCATGAGATTGATGTCCTGTTGTTTGACAATGAAATTATGATGACAAATGGCGTCTTTTTATGTTTTTATCTCCCTCAGAGGGGGAAGAAACACATGTTACAAATTGCATTACAACAGCAAATTAAATGAGAGATTGAATTTTCCAACAGGGTTCTGACTGTGACTGATGTGGATTCATCACAACATGGATAAAGACAAATCCAAAGGTAGCAATTGTAGGCAGTGAAAACAAGGATATCACATGCAAACTGCCCCCCCTATTAATCCACATCAGACACTACCATAGAGGCTCAAGTGTTGCTCAGGATTAACCACCATGTCAGTGATTTATCACCTGAACTGAATCTTAATTGTCTGTAACTGAATCAACATCAGATTCATAACATCAGAAAGGCTAGGTCAAGCCGTCATGTTCGGGTCAAATATTTAGAGCACTTATCTTATGGCGTTTTTCCCACGCCCATTCAGTCATGCAGAACACCCACACACAAACACACAGCAAGTCAAGCAGAAAAAGCATTTATACCTTAAAGCAGTGGTTGCCTTTTGGGTTTCCACCAATTGCATTTAGCTCTGTCCAGACTGCCCCTGAAATACCCCCTCACGTCCATTTCCCAGAAAGCCTATTCTCTTGTGAGTCTTAAGTACCCCCTCATGTTCAGTCTACCAGTAACTAGATTATCACATAAACCTTCAAGTACCCCTGGTGGATAGACCAAGTACCCCCAGAGGTATATTTCATTTTAAATGTCCTTTTGCCTGCTGGTGTGCAACATTCATATTTATTTATTTTTTTATTTATTTTTGCCTAACTAGCCGACAGTCATTTGCATTTGCAACTGAAATTTTACATTTATGCTCAAATTAAGGTATTATTTGAAAAAATGTGGGGAAATTGAAAGTTTAATGTAGTTGTTGGCTTCATAGGTTTTAGTGCAGCTACCACCTGGTCAAACTAGCAACATGCAAGAGCGTAGCGCAGGTGCTCCAAAAATAGGTATCTGCACAATCCAAGCAAGCTAAGTTCTTCCACATTGAATCCGCTTTCTGAGCAGAGCTTTACATAGCTGTCTATCTCTCCATTACATAATGCTTGAATGCCCATTCTAGAATGCAAGTTCTAACCAATCAGAAACGAGTATTCAACAATGTTGTGTTATGAAAACAACGTAACAATGGCAATCTAGGTTATGCCAATCACTTTCTAAGTCAAAGGGGCTTGCCTCTTTTTTCAATTGGGAGAGAAAGACATTAAAACAATAAAAACTGAAGTGGCAGTGCTAGTGGTTGAGTTAAAAAAGCACTGAAGTAAACAGAAGCCAATCCATTTCCTTTGTATCCCTTTTGCATTACCTCAGGTGTATCAGAGCAGAGCTAATTAACAGAGCGGGCGCGGAGTGTGCGTTAGTGAGTGTGTTTGTGTGCATTAGTAAAAGGAGAGAAACAGTGAAGGAGGTTGCGTGGTCTCTGGCCCCAAGGCCTCCTGCATTATTCAACACTTACCAGTAGATAAGAGACGGCACTCGCTGAGCCCCACTGATACAGCCCTGCTTAACCTCAATAAACGTATACAACTCGCCCTCTCTTTCTTGCTCTTTTTCACAGACACACACACACACACACACACACAAACGCACACGCACCCACACTGTCGCGACTTAACCTTCCAAACAACAACAGCCAAAGCTTTGCATAAGCTAACCTAGGCGGGTCGAGTGTAGATCGCCTCAAGGGCACGACGGCACAGACGGACATGCCGGTGAGGGGGCGGGACACAGCGGGGGTAGGAAATGGAGATGCCCCGCTGAGCTCCAAATGTGAATAACGATTTGAGGTGGGACTGACGGACACCGGTGGTCAAGCTGAACGTGCGCACACCAAAGCACACACCTGTCACCAATCACCAAATCACACACCTGTCCCCAGTCACCTCATCAGCACGCAGATTTATACAACTCCCTGCCACTTCCCCCCTGCCAGATCAATGGTTCATGTTTACATGCCACATCTAGCGTCCTCCAGTTTCTCGTCCTGCCTATCCGTGCACCGACCGATCGCCCGTTCCCGACTAATCTGCCTGAGCCCTGCCTGTACTTCTGTTGTCCGCCGGAATTCTGACCTCTCGCCTGTCCCCGACTACTCTGCCTGCTCCCTGACTGTACTGTTGCCGCCAGTCCATGTACCGACTCTCTGCCCGTTCCTGACCACTCTGCCTATCGCTCGTCTGCCCCTTCGCCGCCGTTACATTAAACGCCTGACCTCCCGTCCCCGTCCACACTACCTGCCCTTTTCCCACTCGCTCCCAGTCCGCGATTGGATCCTCACCCGTGCCCCTGACAGAATTGATCTGGCCACAATGGATCCAGCGGACCTAGACGCTGTATGTCAGGCTATTTCTTCCCAGGGCGCCGTCTTGGGCCAACACAAGTCGGCGCTCCAGGAGATCGTGAGCTCCCTGCAGGCCCTTACGGTCAGCATCTCAGCCCTTCAGGAGCAGCTGAGCACTCCCGTGGCACCCACTCCAACTTCGTCGCCGACACCACCTGAGCCTCTTCCTGTGCGCCCAGTGGACCGCGAGCCCTGGGTTCCGACCCCCGAGAGGTACGACGGCGATCTAGGGCTGTGCCGCTCGTTTCTACTCCAGTGCGGTCTCGTTTTTGCCCAACAACCGAGGAC
>JACXGI010009138.1:5437-31628 GCA_016801175.1 Esox masquinongy
ATATATATATATATATATATATATATATATATATATATATATATATATATATATATATATATATATATATATATATATATATATATATATACACACACACACACACACACACACACACACACACACACACACATACACACACGCAATATTATACATATATATAACATACATACACACACATACACGCAATATTATATATATATATATATATATATATATAAATAAATGATCACAGTTTCTACACACTATTTTTTCAGGCCTTTTAAGGCACAGACAGCCGCTGTAAGTGGTCTGATGACCCATGCGGCGGTTTACACATGATGGCTACCGCGGCTGAGTTTGCGTTGGTTACCATAGTAACAACAATGCTCTGGTGCAGCTAGGTTTGGTATGAAGTCTAAAAATTACTTTACAGATGTTGTACATTTTTGAAAATTAAATAAAACTGAAAGACAATGACATTAAATAAATGAAGTTGGCTAGGTAAGCCGATTATTTGTGTTCATCATCTGTGAGCAATATTATTCTTGTTATAATTATTAAGCTATATTGTTATAATTTTATTAATTATTGTTATAGTTACAAGTTGAACAAAGGTTATTACAAGGCCGAACCAGAAATCATTAGCCCTTTTGGCATCGAGATAAACCATTATGTTCATGATGGGAACACTGATTGGCCACACTGGAGGGAAATAAACAACACTGGAGGGAGATGCAGTAGCCTACTTCACTAACAATGCATATCAGTGCTACAGTCATGTTCCCTCGTCGTCGCATGCAGACACGGAAGCACCTTAAACAGCTGCTTGTTTCGGTGCTCATCAACAACTAAATTGAAAACAGCAATAATTAATTTCTCCATTTTTGTGCTTGAATATCAATGTTCTCAATTATTTGATTGGTTGACAAGATGAACACAGTTCACTGGCCGACATGGGCGGCGGTCGCTCAAGAGGAAGCACAGCCTGCAAGTGCCTTTATGCTTTATTTTGACAGGAAAGTGGTGAATGAGAGAAGAACATTCATGGCGACAGGGCAGCGGGCCAGGTTCGAACCCACGCCGCAGCAGCACGTATGCACTGGAGGCAGCGGTTCAGCCAGCCGGACCGCCTTTGACCCCACCTCCTGTCCTCACCTGACTGGAAAGAAATCTCGCTGAACATCATCCACACATCGGCGAAGGTGAAGCGGCAGCGCAGGGCCTTGGCGGTCCGGCGGCCCAGGGGCACCGTGACGTAGCGAGCGCTCGGGTTGCGGTCGTCCAGCACCGTGTGGAACTCCGCCGGCTCCGCCTCCCAGTTAGCCAGGAGGCGGGGCTTGAAAGAGCACGACACGGAGGAAAATATCTTCACCCCACTTTGGAACATGTTGTTACAGTGCACCTGCAACAGGGACCGTCACACAGGAGCTTGAGGGCATCCGAAAAAGGCAGACGTATGTTCAGCTGGTCAGCTGGTGCATCCCGGACCACTCGCAACTCAGAACCTCTGATATTCGAGACCCGTAAACGTGTTCATGTGTTTATTATTCTTTTTGGATGATGAGGCCCGAGTTTCCCACTTGAAAAGTATCAGAATCGACCAACAGGAAACGCAAACAACTTACGTTCGTGAACTCGGAGGTTCTGAGTCTCCGGGTCCCCGTGAATGCACCTGGTCTCTTTCTCTGCCCCGTTCACTTCACCCCGCCCTCCCCCCCATGCCAGCTGCTCTGTGGTACCTTCATGGAGGTGAAGTTCCTTTGTTTGTCAAAGACAAACTCCATCTCCACGTGGCCAGAGCCAAGACTCCCGTTCTTCCAGCCCACGTAGTCGTACCCCTGCCAAACGTGGTACTGCCGCGTCACCAGGAAGTCATCCTGACCAATCACACCGTCCGTCAGCTGGCCCAACCCGCCCGACAGTTTCCTTGGAGAAAGCACAGTTGTTAAGGGGATGCGCATAGGAATTTTTCCAGCTCCCGAAGCACTTCACGTTTGGTTGGCTGCCACCCACAATGGGTCCAACCCTAACTGTCTGTGCTGCTGTACCATTATGAAGTGGAACGGGCCTGGAGGCCTGTCCCAGAGGGCTGCTCAGGCCTACCTCCGCTCGTGGGCACCGTCATATGTGGAGTCGTTGAGGCTGGCTATGAGATACCCAGGAGAGCTGTACATCTGCTGACCTTCAGGAGAGCTGTATGATATCAGGCCATCTAGAGTAGGAGGAGAGGAGTGTGGGAGGAAGGGGAGACAGAGGAGGGGGAGGAGAGAGGAGGGGGGCAGACAGAGAGGGAGACAGAGGAGAGGGGAGGAGAGAGGGAGGGGAGGAGAGAGGGAGGGGGGGAGAGAGGAGGGGGGCAGACAGAGAGGGAGACAGGGGAGAGGGGAGGAGAGAAAGAGGGAGGCAGAGGAGAGGGAGACTTTGTTTTGAGCCTTGAGTACACATTCCTCATTATAACTGATAGGACAGTATCACACAAACACACACACAAACAGCTCAATGCTTTCTCAGCAAACCCAAATCCCCCCTGTGGTCAGAGGTCCAATTCCACCCAGCTGCATCATGTCACAACAAGACATGGAAACAGATCACTCCCTTTAACTTGAACACAGAGATGACCACAGAAGGAATTATGCTACACATTTAAAAAAACATTGTGTGTGTGTGTGTGTGTGTGTGTGTGTGTGTGTGTGTGTGTGTGTGTGTGTTGGTAGAGCTTGGTGAGTACAACATCAGGGTTGTGGGTTCAATTCCCAACAGTACAAGAAAATAAGCATTTACTACTGCACTGTAGGTGGTTCTCGATACAGTTAGGTCCAGAAATAATTGGACACTGACACAAGTTTTGTTATTTTGTCTGTTTACCAAAATATATTCAAGTTACAGTTAAATAATGATTATGGGCTTAAAGTGCAGTCTCTCAGCTTTAATTTGAGGGTATTAGGGGGTTTAGGAATTACAGCTCTATAATATGTAGTCCCCTCTTTTTCAAGAGACCAAAAGTAATTGGACAATTGACTCAAAAGCTGTTTCATGGACAGGTGCGGTCTATTCCTTTTATATTTCTTCATCAATTAAGCATGTAAAAGGTCTGGAGTTGATTCCAGGTGTGGAATTCGCATTTGGAAGCTGTTGCTGTGAACCCACAACATGCGGTCAAAGGAGCTCTCAATGCAAGTGAAACAGGGCAGCCTTAGGCTTAAAAAAATATTCCATCAGAGAGATAGCAGGAACATTATGAGTGGCCAAATCAACAGTTCGTACATTCGGAGAAAAAAAGAACGCACTGGTGAGCTCTGCAACACAAAAAGGCCTGGACGTCCACAGAAGATAAGTGGTGGATGATTGTAGGATCCTTTCCACGGTAAAGAAAAACCACTTCACAACATCCAGCCAAGTGAAGGATACTCTCCAGGAGGTAGGCATATCATTATCCAAGTCAACCATAAAGAGAAGACTTCACCAGAGCAAATACAGAGGGTTCACCACAAGGTGCAAACCATTCATAAGCCTCAAGAATAGAAAGACCAGACTATACTTTGGACCTGGACTAGGTTTAAATAGACTCTGGACCCACATGCATTTATTAATTATTACAATTGTACTCTAAATATGTTCACCCGGCACAGCCAGAAGAGGACTGGTCACCCCTCTGAGCCTAGTTCCTCTCTAGGTTTCTTCCTAAATTTCAGCCTTCTTAGGGAGTTTTTCCTAGCCACTGAAATTCAACACTACTGTTGTTTGCTCCTTGGGGTTTAAGGCCGGGTGTTTTGTAAAACCACTTTGTGACAACTGCTGATGTAAAAAGGGCTTTATAAATAAATTTGATTGATTGATTGAGACTTTGCCAAAAAACATCTAAAAAAGCCAGCCCAGTTCTGGAACAGCATTCTTTGGCCAGATGAAACTAAGATCAACCTGTACCAGAATGATGGAAAGAAAATAGTAAGGAGAATGCTTGAAACAGCTCATGATGCAAAGCATACCAGATCATCTGTAAAACAGTGGAAGCAGTGTGATGGCATGGGGATGCATGGCTTCCAATGGCACTGGGTCACTGTTGTTTTTAATGATATGACAGAAGACAGAAGCAGCCGGATGAATTCTGAAGTGTATAGGGATATATTGTCTGCTCAGATTCAGCCAAATTCAGCAAAGTTGAATAAGTGGAATATTCTGCAATGGCTGAGTCAATCACCTGGTCTCAAACTGAAGGAGCATGCATTTCACTTGCTGAGGACAAAATTTAAGGCAGAAAGACCCACAAACAAACAACAACTGAAGACAGCTGCCAGCATTTGGTAATGTCCATGCGCTCCAGACATCAAGCAGTCATTGCCTGCAAAGGATTCTCGACAAAGTATTAAAAATGAACATTTTATTTATGATTGCGTTAATCTGTCCAATTACATTTGAGCCTTTGAAATACGGGGACTGTGTAGGAAAATGGTTGAAAACGTTTCATACAATATTTTTATTCAACCCCTTGAATTAAAGCTGAAAGTCTGCACTTCAATTGCATCTCGGTTGTTTCATTTCAAATCCATTGTGGTGGTGTAGAGAGACAAAATTATGACAATAGTGTCAGTGTCCAAATATCTCCGGACCTAACTGTAAGAGTGTAAAACGACTGGCACCGTAGTTGCATGTTTGCCTGTCACAGTGAAGCACGGAATATTTCCCAGATTCCCATGCAGAGACAACATTTGATTTTTGTTTTTTTTGGTTAAGATCAGGATCAGGTTTAGGGCAACGTGTTAGGGTTAACGTTAGATGACTTATGTTGAGGTTAGGGATTTTTGGGAAACCACATCTTAACCGTAAATGTGTGTGTCAGTGTGTGTTTAGGTTGGTGTGTGTGTGTGTGTGTGTGTGTGGATCTCACCAAGCCAGGGACAGCCATAGAGCTCCACCCTCATACACACGGTGTTTGGGACCTGGGTGACAGGGATCAGGCGAATGAAGCGGCTGATGACCGGGGGGTGGAGGTCTTTGATCACAGAGGCGTAGGAGTTGTCATTGGCCATCATTATCTGGCAGAAAAGCAGAATCACCGCCGTCATATTACACACGGCTCGGCCCCTTGGTGAAACCCGCCGCTCGCAAGGCTGTGAGCTTGATTCAAGCATCCACCAAACAGGGTATATTGTTTAAGCAGTAAGGTACAAGGGGTTGTGGCATATGTTGTTTATAACCGGCAACAAAGAGCTTAGTGCTTAGCTGGAACCAGACCTTAGTTGTGGTGTACTGCCAAACACCCAGTGGTTAAATGGGACTTTGGGAGGAGGCGGGGTTCTCCAAGCTGACTTCACACCTAATTCTGGTATTTAACCTGTCTTTAAATGTACAGCCTTTTGGAAAAAAAATGAACACAAAAAATACTGCCCATAGTCTAGTTCCTTGGCCAAAGAGGAGGAAGTAGGCTGGTCTAAATAGTAGTGGCACCATCTTCCCCAATGAAGAAGATATCTACAGCCTATGAGCTCGCACCAAAAGCTTTCTCCTAAAAAAAACAAAAATGACAATAAGACATTTGTGGAACCATGTCACAACTGCTATCGGATTTTAGCCAAGTTGTCCTGAGGCTGTTCTCAGTGTTTCAGGTAGGAAGTGATAATGCCCTTTACACATAACCCAAGTTGTCCCGAGGCTGTTCTCAGTGTTTCAGGTAGGAAGTGATAATGCCCTTTACACATAACCCAAGTTGTCCTGAGGCTGTTCTCAGTGTTTCAGGTAGGAAGTGATAATGCCCTTTACACATAACCCAAGTTGTCCTGAGGTTGTTCTCAGTGTTTCAGATAGGAAGTGATAATGCCCTTTACACATAACCCAAGTTGTCCTGAGGCTGTTCTCAGTGTTTCAGGTAGGAAGTGATAATGCCCTTTACACATAACCCAATTTGTCCTGAGGCTGTTCTCAGTGTTTCAGGTAGGAAGTGATAATGCCCTTTACACATAACCCAAGTTGTCCTGAGGCTGTTCTCAGTGTTTCAGGTAGGAAGTGATAATGCCCTTTACACATAACCCTTATTAATTTATCAGTTTAGTCCAGTGACAGCTACATCTGTATTTTTTTATATATTCCAGCTCGGTTCACGTCTCCACAAATCCAGAATCTGTTTGATTTTTGTCACACAGTGTTTTTGTTCTTGTAGGAGTAACACAAACCAATGGTTTTTGTTCCCCAAGAATGCTGCATATCTGCATTATTGCAGGCATAATTTTCATAAACAAAGGCCCAAATACAGCACAATCCCCTGCATACACCCACAACCTACAATGTGCCTTATTGCTATTCCAGACTTGTAACAGATGTAATTAAAAGAGCAAAAATCTAATACCGTGTCAAACCCATGGTATATAGTCTCATATATCATATAGCAACAGCCAGTCGGCATTCAGGACTCCACCCAGATTATAATTGCATTCTAATATCACAATAATAAAAAATAAAAAACGACAGGACATTTCCATTGGTACATCTCATTAGAGCTCTTGTTTCTGAGTCCATGACATTATTATGACCACAACTGAACCACCTCTATACATCTGTCATAAACCAAAAGACAAACATTATTCTTTTTTCTTAACAATCCCCTACAATGACTCACATATGGAAAGGCCAGAAAGCCCCGCACTCAGTTTCCTCTCCTCTCCCTCCATCCATTCTTCATGCCACTTCCCTTTCCTGCAACCCTCCCCCCCACTAACCTTGTCGCCTAGACGATTCTTCCAGGACCTCCAGAGCTGGCCATCACGGCTATAGTTCAGGCGGTACATGCGGGCAAATTCGTTGCCCGAGTTCCGCGCGTAGCGGCCTTGTGTGCCCACCACCGTCAGGAAGGTGAGCTGGCCCAGGTCCACCTGCAGGTACTGGGTGTCGGAGGGCTGGAGGAGCCCCGCAGGGCACCAGGCCCCATCCCCCTCCTCCCGGTTCAACCTGCACCGAGACGGGGTCAGGGGTCAACATCCCGGTGACATGCGCTGTATGCGCAGGAACTTATATAAAATGTGATGTCATATTTCTTTTCAACTGTTCATAGAATTCTGTTCATTGTCATAGAAAACTATTCATTGTCACTAAATCAACAATTACAAAAAATTGCACTTCTTAGCAATTAAAACTACCGTAAAGAAAAGCAAAGCAAACAAATTGTGTTTTGAGATCTCTTCTTAAAGCACAGAGGGACTTTATAACCCAAGTCCCAATGAGTGCTCAATGTCCCACCAGAGACAATGGCAGCTGAGTGTGCTGTGGCCAGACAAACCTACCTGGCATATTGTGGTCCTGTAGTCTCGTACCATTGGCTGGAGGCGGTGATGTCATGGTCTTTGATCCGGCCATCCTCCATGCCTAGAGGATAGCGACAGTGTGCTGCCACGCAGAGAGAATCAAAGTCAGCAGAGATCGCAAATGAGGTCATTACGGGGTCAAACTGTGCAAGGGGTTGATGGGATATGTACCCACCACGACTGAGATATGTGGCTGCCTCATCCTGAAACGTACAGTTATTCAGCAGACACCGCAGTGAGTGGTTGCGTTTTCACAATGGCCCCCGCAAGGGAATCAAACCAAGAACCTCTGGAACTGAAAGAGCATCTCCTTGCCAAGCGAGCTACGTGCGAACCATCTTAAGATGAACGCACCGAAGAAGACCACCTGCTTCATTAACAAAATGTCAAATGCAGAATCAGCTTTGCTTTTCCCAACCATAACAACCACTGGGGGTCCGCAAAACAACTCGGCGTCCAGGGGGCATCTTCAGCCCACAGCGTCGCACTTGGTTACCACATTTAAATTGTGGAGGACCCCGTGAAATTCAGCATCTAAGTGAATGCAGCAGGGGCCAGATGGCCCATGTTTGCATATGGAGGTATGAGTGCCAGAGAATTGGAGGCAGTGGCGTAGGCAGGGCAAATGACTTTGCAAAAAAAAAAAACAGTTGCTAATTCTATGAGGGGAAATGACAGTTGTGTTTTAAAGAGAACACTCAGACGTGTGGTACGTTCCAAATGTAGCTCCCTTGAAGTGCGCCCTAGTTCTTTACTGCCCATAAATCTAAAAGCATTGCCTTGCCGGTGGCATATTCTAGTGGGAACTTCCCCTATTATTCGTAAGGCAGTCATTTCCTTTTAAATCAGTGAAGGGAAGTGAGAATGTGTACACTCTGACTGGAAGAAGAAATTTGTTTCTCAGAGGTGCAACATGCTGACGAATCCTGATTGGATCCGGGCCAACCTCAGTAAATAATTTTAAAAAAAGACTTTTGTTAAAAATAAACACCACAAAAAGAACCAACATGGCTGCTTATTGTACGTCAGAGACGCAGGTTTGTTTTTTGGTGGATTGCCTTTTCTGAACATAAAAAATAGCTGTGTCTGGTTGAATGCTCCTCAGACACCTCAGATGGGGTCAGGGTGAATGCAGGGGTGTCGACAGCTTCCGACTCACCTGGGTCTATCTGGGCATTGGTCTCGACTTGAAAGACCAGCAGCAGAACAAACAGCATGGTTGGCCTGAGATGACTGAGGACAGGTGAGGACAGAGGCTACATCTCTGAGAGGGAGAGACAGACAGAGACAGGGAGACAGGGAGATATTAAGTCAAATGATCCATATTCACTCCTTGAAAGTCTCGTTTAAGTTTTAGGACAAAAACAAGAGTTTCCGCCAGGCAAATTCAGTCAGTCCACTTGGTCCCACTTGCTTCCAAATGAACACACTTCCTGTGAATAGCCTGCTGAGGAACTTTACCCACTCCAGTGAGCCAAGTCACCGAACTTCACACTGAGAAAGATACCATCCACTGTCCCGTGCACTATAGACTTGCTTTCGGTTATAATACCATCGGACTGTACTCTTTCAAAACCCTTTTTCTTACATTGTTTAGGTTTACATTTTAGTCAGCTAGACACTCTGATCCAGAGAAAATTACACTAGAGAACACAGAAACCCTCCAGTGGTATTTACATGCTGTATATAGGCCGGCACAATACATAATGATAAATATTTGGTTAAACTGGAAACTTGGTGGAATCCTCCCCTTTAAGTTCCCCATTACCCTGACCCCTAGTCTATCACTCCTCCACAATCCCTGGCTTCTCTAGATCCTCTTCTTTCCGTAATCACTACCAACATGCTGACCCCTTCACATGCACACGTGCACACACGCACGTCTCACTCTCACCATTTAATTCTCTGTCCTCGGTCTCTCGTTTTCAAAGCTATTGTTCCTTACTGTTCCCGAGAGGCCGGGTCTCTGGATGTAGGCCCATGAAGAGCCGGGAGAACTTCCAGAGTGCTGGGCCTCTGAAACACCACAGTTCCCTGGGCTGAGTCACTTCTTCATTGCTCACTTTAATTTACGGAAAAAGGTGCGCGAAATGGAGGGAAAACATGATTTCCGGTGTAAAATGAGATCCGTCATCAAATGACTGAATAGGGCGACAAAATCAGAGTGAACACTGGGCTACTTGAAACCATAACGGCCCATCATGGGCTGCTTGAAAATGACAAAAAAACGTGCCAAACACAGCATTGATAATAGATACAGCAAAACAATTTTTGTCTTAAAAGTGTTATCTTGTAAATGCGAGTGTATTTACACTTATTACTGTGTGGCTATAGATCAATGTGCGCATCATTTGAAGTGGATTTGTATTTTTATTTTTCAGAATGTCTTCAAGGCACTGTTAGTTGTATTTTTTTTTGTGTGTGTGTGTGTTTGTGCGTGCAAGTGAGCATCCTAGTGTACGTGTGTGTTTAATCCATCCGTGTTGTTGACAAGTTTACAAACCCTGGGCTGGACATAAACCCCAGGCGCATATGTTACACAATCCTCCAAAATGAATTCAGATTGTTGGGGGGGGGCAGAAAAATGGCAAGGGACGGAAAGTCAGGAAAGTGATGGGAAGAAAGAGACAGAGATACAGAGAAAATAAAGAGGACGGGATCGAGTGAAGCAGGGGAGTCACAGCTGGTTTATGTAATCATTGGCTCAAGCAGAGGCCTGTTCAGCAAAGGGATTCCTGTGTTGTTGCTCATCTTTCTAAGGGTGCCACGTGACCCGGTCCTGAGAGTGGAGCCCCGCAGCTGAGGTACAGACCCAGGGCCTGGCCGTATCTGTCCCTTGGGGAGACTCC
This sequence comes from Esox masquinongy, assembly GCA_016801175.1. Taxonomy (NCBI): domain Eukaryota; kingdom Metazoa; phylum Chordata; class Actinopteri; order Esociformes; family Esocidae; genus Esox; species Esox masquinongy. The sequence goes on from JACXGI010009138.1 coordinate 15,561, forward strand.
AACAAAGATAGAGATTAAAAGAAAGATACTGACAGGGAGAGAGAAACAGAGAAAGACAGATGAACTGACAGAGAGGGAGACAAAGACACAGAGAAAGAGCAGGAGAGACGCAGACAGAGGGAGAGAGAAAGGCAGACAGGCAGAAACAGAGAACGCACGGACTTAACGACCACCAGACAGCAACCGTGCTCTGCAGGCCTCCCATCTCATCTCAGCAAACCCCAAAAGACCAGTCCAAAACAGCCACATAACACAGAATTCAAAGCACACAAAGCATCCAGAGATGACAGTCACTCGTACAGGACCCAGCATGCCCTCCCTCAGCCAGAGAGGAATGAGAACAGAGATGGCAGGGAGAAAAGCACGGGCCATATACCATGGGTATGTCCACGCTGGCCAAACAAAAACAAACTAGCGCTAGGTTAACGTTAGCTTAGGGCTAACTTACTGCTCAGTTTGGCTAGCTCGCGGGCTGATTGGCCTCAGAAGCAGTGACGGCCTTCAGATTACGCAACACACTACCAATATAAACAATGCCACAGTAAGTGCTTTGGGGGGGGGGGGTCACACGCAAGCACACACGCAAGTACACACACACACACACACACACAAGGTCTAAACAAAGTAATTGATATGATGTATTTTGCTTTTATTTATTTAGTCGGTACACTGAAATCAAACACCATCACATTCGGTTACTTTCAAAACCAAATTTTACGACCCAAGGCTAAATCCATCCATCATGTGTGGAATGCGCCGCTGCAAGCTACATAAAATCTTTTATTTATTTACTTCAAACTGCATTTCTGGAAAACAGGGCTGTGATTAAGCATTTCATATTTAGTCTACACGTGTAGTATGCAAAGCATGGGTCGAAATGTGATTTGACACACAACAAAGCGACAACATATTAGAAGTATGTCTAACATGTTTATGGAGGAATCGGAGCTCGGCAGTAGCAGCACGGACACAGATACAGAACACAGTTCAGCGTCTTCACCTACAATGTCACTTGCCAGTAGTAACACTGAATGAACCATCCCAACCTTGACGGCTTGCGTTATGTTTCGTTTTGGTGGACGTGAGGCCAACCCGCCCCGGTCGACGCAGTGCGTCACATTCACGCTCCCGAAGTAGTGACTGAATTAGTCAAGTGCACATTTGACTTAACAGGATACCAGTTGCTGTAGCTGCACTGACCAACTGCAAAAGCTCTTAAAAGCACTTGACTGTTGACCTCTCTGACCCAACACACCTGTTAGGGATTAGAGTCTGTATGGTAAGTGTCTCTGGCTTAGGCGCCAACTTGGCATTTGACCTCCATGTCCTGTAGCAGGTTGGTATGGTCCAAATACACACGAACCTACTTCATCCCTAATACACCTCGAGGAGGTAGATGCCTGGCGGAGAGGCCTCGGATCCCGTTTGGTGAGTTTTTGGTTTTATCCGCAAACTTCCAATCCCAGAGAGTACACTAACCCAACACTGGGTCACTGTATGGGCTGCAGTGGTTCTGCAGAGACTCGGTTAGTTGCATGCTGCAGCCCGGTCATCTTACTTACATACAGTGGCTCTCAGAAGTATTCACCCCCTCTGACTTTTCCATATTTCATTATAATCTAAAAGGAATTAGTCAAGGGGTTTGCCACTGATTAGCACTAAAACAACCATAATGTCAAAATTAAAATTCTAAATTAATAATAATGCCTTTAGTCAATATTTGGTGGAGGCACATTTGGCATTATTTACTGTTATGAGTCTGTTCACATAAGTGTCTACCAGCATTGCACATCTAGACACAGAACATTTTTTGGATTCTACTTTGCAAAATTGCTCAAGGTCCATCAAGCTGAATGGTGAACAGTCATTTTGATGAAAAGTAATTTTCAACTCTTTCCACACAGTATAAATAGGATAGAGGTCATTAACCTTTTTGTTTTTAAGCCATTTCTCTGTACTTTGCTGCATCCATTTTGCCATCTTCTCTTCACAAGCTTTCCAAGCTCTGACGCAGAAAAGCATCCCCAAAGCATGACACTCCCACCACCATGCTTCAATGATTGGAATGGTGTTCTCAGGATGATGCGCGGGGTTAGGCTTGCGCCAAACATACCACTTAGCATTGAGGCTCAAATCAACTATTTTCTGTTTTATACTAGTAATTCATTTAGAATTACCCAATCTTATTTTTCACTTTGACATCATGGACATTGATTAAAACCATTTTGATTTCCTATTGTGACTAAATGAAATGTGAAAAGGTCCAAGGGTGTTAAAGACTTTAGAGAGCCACTGTAAATCGGTAACACTTTTGTTTAGTCTGTCCCTGCACATAGTGTCCCTATATCTCCTCTAAAACGAGAAGCACCTTTACACCAAGTAAAATCGTTAACATGTGTCAACGTACCTGTAGAATTAAGGTGATTCTGAGGAGTTCCCTATGATGCTTGCTCACAAAGATAATTGAAAGGCAGCAGATACCTAACGGCGTATTCCTGGGTAATAATGCCACGTACAGAAACAACTTTTTAACAGTGTTACCATTTCTGATAATCCCTCCCCAATGTGAATGTGGTTAAAGCATTTGAATGTGGATTAATCTTATTTTGCAGCCTTCTGGCTTAAGCATTTTAATGTGGATTAAGCTTGTTTTGCAGCCTACTGTTTTAAGCATTTGTTGAGCCGGTTGTGGCATACCAACAAGGCCCGAAGACCCAGCAGAAAGTGGCTCAACTTGACTCATCGTGAAATTGAGGGTACAAACATAAATAATATTGTCCCGCCGTAGTACTGACCAAAACCTATGAGACGGTACTTTGTAACTGTTCTACATTAACATTTAACTGGATTGACCTACAGAAGCACACATTAATACCAGCCCTGCATTATCATTAAATAACCAGCAATAGCAAACTTCTAACCTAAACCCCACACAGCATTACCTTATTCAGATCCAATACATACCACGTTACAACCATAAGGGTGCAATACAATGGTTATGTTTAGGTCCAGTTAAACCTCCCTAGATTTCCGATGCCCACAGAAGGTGAGTACGCTTTCATTAACGAAAATGTCAACCGCCACTCCTCGGCATGACCGCACCACCAGACACGTTTTAATTAAAACATGCCTACATTATTTCCTTGATTCCGACCACAGCTTAGGATAAGTGAGGGTGTTACAGTATCATTGTCTATTTTTGTAAGGGTATGTCCAAACAAGTCCAACCAATGAGGGACTAAAGCAAAAACGAACAAAAAAGACAATCCTCTAAAGAAGCCTCATGAATGCTTTGCCTTCACCAGTTGCAACGTTGTCGGCCACAAACGGACTCAATATCATGTAAATGTCAAAGTTCATAAGCTATGATATCGTGCTTTAACTTGTCAATCAAAAATGCCTCTTTTGCAGACATGTATAACCATGAATGACCATGTATAACGCGCGCCGCGGTTGGAGGAATATAAAGGGACGTGTTTTCAGGTATTTAATTGTCTGTGGCCTCGTCGCTCCGGTCCGGTAATTGCATGCTTGTGAACTCTTCACAGGCAGTCAGTGAAACGTTGAAATAACCTAAAAAGCAGCATAAAGCCAACGTACCCAAGTTCATAGAGTTTTAAAAAGCAAACAATTTAAAACTTGGCCAATGTGTTTATTGTTTACAAAGAGTGAGGCTACTTGAACCCAGCAAAAAAAAAAATAAACAATGTTAAACTGTTGGCTACCCCTGAAATATAGAATAGCTGGAATAGTGTCTCTTTCCTTCCCACAAAAGACAAAAAGCATTACAGTATGTCCAAACTAATACAAGATAGTTTCGAAATATTTAACTCCGTTGTCATAAACAATACCCGAATCAATATTTAGCCTGAAGTCCTAACCGTTACACAATGTGGAACGTCCCATGAAGAGCGTAAATATTTTTCTGTCCGAATTCGTTTCTTAATCGCAACAAAGACGCCAACATGAAGCCATGGGATAACTTTTGTCTCTTTCAGGAAACTTGAGCTTGTTTCTTAGCACCGACAACATTATCGATTTACCTGATTTAAGTTCTTGACGGGAATCACGTCAAATGTCAGTTGGAGTGGCCGTCGGACAGACTTGGCAATAAAAACAAATCCGGATTATTATCGCGAAAAGGACGTTACTCGGTGTATAACAATGCATCGGAGGATCTGTACACTCTTGAAAAAAAGTTTCAATGTAATTTTTACATCACATCCCGCTTCCGGCCCATAGAGGAGGGGAGAAGGGGGCATATTGTGCAACTAAAAGCGAAGAATGGGTTCATGGGCACTGTCAGGCCACGCAGAGACTCAAATTTGGTTCAAATGTGTGCAACTCCCATTTCTATGGGCACTCTAGCAAGCGTGCGATATGGTGAGGTTTGGCCTAACCTAATAAGCCAATGCTAATCAGGGTGGAGGCCAGTTTTCCTACTCATTGCTAAATTCAGTGCTGTCTCAGTATTTCCAAACATTTTTTATATCTCGAATAGCCAAAAATATATTAACAACATAGAGTGCCTTTTCAAATGACCCTCAAGGCAATCTATTGTCCTACTCGGAATTTCCAGCAAAACCACCAGAATAAGCTGGTTATAGGATGTCCCTAAAAAATCATCAGTGCAGCTTGCTAAAAAAGTATAATATTTAATGTTAACCTCTAGTCGCCTATACATACTTTAATATCTATTCTGAATGAATAGACAAACTAACCATGCATACACATTTACATTATGAGAGATGATGTTTCATCACAGAGTCAAGAATGTCTGTGGCGGGTGTGACTTGACATTTAAGGGAGATTTTGTTGTGTCCTCAGTTTTTAAACAGGCCACTCTTAACAGCACCCTAACAGAATATAAATACAAGGTAGATCAGCCGAAATTATCTGCAGTTCCATACAAAAAAAGACTATATGGTAAATATATATATATATATATATTTATATATTCTATACATTATTTAAAAAAGAAATACGGAAAATGTATTAAAATGGCCAATTTTGTATAAATGCCCATAAATATGTAAATATATAGTGCCTTTGGAAAGTATTCAGACCTCTTCATTTTCTACACACTTTCTTGTGTGTAGAAAATGAAGACTGAATTTATATTTCAACAAATCTCTCTACACACAGTACCCCATAATCACATAGCAAAAAAATATATTTTTTGTTGACATTTGTGCCAATTTCTTGAAAAAAAACTGAAATATCTAATGTACTGTTTCAGAGCCTCTGCCATGACACTCCAAATTGAGATCAGATGCCTCTTGTGTGCTTTGGTCATCCTTGAGATGTTTCTAGATCTTCAGTGGAGTCCACCTGTGGCAGATTCAATTCATGGGACATGATTTAAAAAAGCGTACACAGGTCAACATGATGTCCCACACTTCACAGTGTATGTCAGAGCAAAGACCAATGGTCACTCTAACAGAGCTTCAGAGTTTTTAGGCCTGAATGCTAACGCTATGTCTGGCAAACAAGTTACTGCTCATCACTTGGCTAATACCGTCCTTTGGTGAGGCATAGTGGTAAGAGCATCATGCTATGGGGATGCTTCTCAGCAGCAGGGACTAAAAGACTGGTCATATTTAAGGAAAGGATGAATGGAGCCAAAATACTGAGAGGTTCTTGAAGAAAGACTGATCCAGAGCTTGCAGGACCTCGGACCGGGGCGAAGATTCATTTGTGCATGACAAGGACCTTAAGCCAACAGCCGAAAAAACACTGGAGTAGCTGTGGGACAAGTCTGTGAATGTTCTTGAGTGAGCCAAAGCCTTAAACCCCATTGAACATCTGTGTGGAGTCCTGAAGATAACAGATCACTGACTCTATCCACCCAATCTGTCAGAGTTTAAGAGGATCGGTAAGGACAAATGGGAGAAATCAATCAAATACATTTATGAAGCCCTTTTTATATCAACAGTTGTCACAAAGTGCTTTTACAAACACTGAGCCTGAAATCACAAGGAGCAAATCAACAACAGTGTTGAAGCACAGTGGCTAGGAAAAACTCCCTAAGAGGGGACGAAATTTAGGAAGAAAAACTGCCCAAATCCACAACAGCCCACCTGATTGTTCCTGTCCTGCGCACTTGGTTATTTAGCAGGCTTGGATTCTGTTTAAGCCTACTTGCATTTATTGACCTGCTTGTCTTCTGATCATGCAAAAACATTAATGTGGCCCAAAAGGCCCTGTGAATGCTGCCAAAGGCGCTTCTACAAATGATTGAATGAAGGTTCTGAATACTTGTATTATGTAGGTGATGCAGCCTGAATATTACTCCAAAGGCACTGTATATACAATAAAGTTAAAATGAAGTGTTAAATCCTGTTTGAACAGCAGAGGACAGCATAACCTTACACTGAAGGAGTGTCAAACATTCCTTCAATCATTAGATGTTTTTCCACTTCCTAAATTTCACCCTCTGCATGTTGAGTTATGAGGAGAATCTCCTTTACACTTTTGTGATAACTTTTTACTTTTTAAAAACACAGAGGACCTGGCAAAACATACAAATACTTGGCTGGCAAAACATACAAATACCTGACACTACACATAGAATGTAGAATTTTGAAACACTGTAAAAATCAGTGTAAAAATGTCAAGGGCATTACAAGATCAACCCTCCAGAACTGATACTTTTAAAGTCGTTGAGACAGACGTTTTTGCTGTTAGCTTGTTGTCAGTGTGGAAGCAATTAATATATACATGTGCTCTTGTTGTTAACCTATTCAGGTCCACAACGGAAAGTTGTAAAATCTGCAAAGGTGTTTGGACAGAACACAACACTTTATCAATCAAGTAATGTGAATAATCAGATCATAATAATCGTTTTTGTTATATACACTGATATTTGCTATAAAACCAATGTCTATTCCAAATACTCTCTCTCACTCACACACACACACACGCGCGCGCGCGCGCACGCACGCACGCACGCACACACACACACACACACACACACACACACACACACACCTACGCACACCTAGTGTCCATGCATTTCAAGCACATCAAGCACATCCAACAGATGTCAGTGGAGACTGGAGAGTCATTTTAACGCCACCTATCAGCAGTGAGTTGTATTGGTTCTATAACTCCATTAGGATCTGACATTGTCATTACTAACTTAGAGCATACTGACCGGTTTGAAGCAGTGTCTCTTCGAACCGTCGATGCTGGAACAGTGAAAACACACTTTAATTTCAGGCGGGGTTAAAGTTGATGGGCCGTTTCCATAACTACAGATCACAGAATAAACAAAGCAAACAGCTAAACCAATCAAAACGTCATCTGGGCTATCTATTGCATTAGATGCACGGCCATATTTCAGAGACTCGTTGATGGCTTTCTAGCGAACATGAAACCATAATCGTGCTAGCCTGCGCTAGCTGGAACAATGATATGTGCACTTCGACCAGTTTGCACAAGGCAAAATCTAGCTAAAAGGCAACATAATTGCTTCTTCCGAGCAAAATTTGCTTATGCATAAGGTTTAGTCAAACAATCCACAATGTATGTTCGTTTTTCTTAACATTTTGCAGAGAACACCAAGTTGTAACACTATTTTCCAGCAAGAAAGGGAATCAATGAGTGTCTGCTCGGACACAACTTAGCTCTTAGCTTATTGTCTCGACCAAAGACTTGGGAGAAACCTTCCTATAACGTATCTGCGCTCATACAAATAGACTAAACTAGAACATCAAATGATTTTCTATGTAGTATAATTGTGTCTACGTCATCATCAACCAAGTAACTTACGCATATATTTCTTTGACTATCTAGCCAATTAGCTAAATGATGTGATGTAACCTATTAACCAACGCTGTATCACTGTTCACACAAACTTCAGCTCTCGCCATCAAATACAAAATTTACCCTCGTTTATCTTTTGCTCGCACTGCTTCCATATATTTTTGTTTTTGGAGCGTTCAGTGTAGGCTACATCAACCCAAATAAAGCTTGTCATTGGCCTTCACCTCACACACCTTCAAGGAAGTACACACCTACGAACAACCCGGCCTTCTATGTTTTATTTTAACTTGCTACTATGATAGTGTCAGGTCTTTCCCCAAGAAAGGGAAATCGGTGTACCAAAAAAGAAAAGAATGAAAGGAAAGAGAAAGAAAGCAAACTGAGGGAAAAGAAAGGTGAGCACAACTGAGAATGGTTTAAACTAAAATCAGCAGATGTTTAGATTGAAGGCAGTCAGACAGGAATCTAGCTTGGTCCATATTTGCATTGTATAGGGCTAGTAACATTTTAGCCGTGCTAGTGGAAGTATAGGGCTAGTAACATTTTAGCCGTGCTAGTGGAAATGTTGGTATAAAAATCCTGAAGATCCACCCCTTGTCATATGACATTATATATATGAAAATGACCTGGAAAAGCTTAACATCAAGAACCACCTGGCCCTTAGCTTCAGAATGAGCCACAGAGAGTGGAGCGGTGCCAGGTCCTCATCATGTCCTGATGGTGTTGCTGAGGACAGGAGACAAGGTGAGCTCATATAGTAGCAATTAGAAGTCATTCCAAGCAATAATTTGTAGCAGTTTCAACAGGAGGAAGCTTAGCAACACTAACATCAAGTAGCCTGTTGTGGTGTATGTTAGCCTATTGTGTTGTATGTTAGGCTATAAGCAGGTTAAGAGGCTAATATCAATCTAGGATTGACAATATTTTATGCTTCATGCTTGTAGAGGGATATGTTCTTGTAGCAGATAGTGAGCAAGAAGATCTGATATAGGATGATGAAATGAAAGAGAGCAAGCAAAATGAAGGTTGCTCTCAAGGTAGTGAGAAGGATGAGGAGAGAACAGAAGAGGAAGGGGAAAGATGTGGGGACAGTGCAGAAAAGTATTTGCCAGAGGATCCAGGACTGGCCAAAGAAGCTCACTAATCAACAGAGACACAATTGTTTGCAGACTGGCTAATAAAAGTGCAGAAAAAACAGACATAACCAAAATGTCACCCAAAGATATGGAAGGAAAACCATTCCCAAATTACAAAATTAGAAGAGAACTATAAATACAATTGGCTTATTTATAGTGAACTGTGCAGACTTAAGCTCATATCACAGATTATTATTACTTGTTTAAATGTGGTGTGAACAGTTCATTAGTGACTACCTGGAGGGGGGGTGGGGGGGTGCAAATTGCAATCTCTTCATGGGGCCCAAAATTCTTAGGGGTCTCCAACTGCTAGGGATCGCCCGACCGATAGGGGAGAGGGGGCCCCAAATGAAATTTTGCTTAGGGGCCCCAAAGGATAGAGCCGGGACTGGACACAAAAATATGAGAACTAGACTACAATGCCATCCTCTAACTAGCTACCATGTGCTTCCATTATGCCAAAAAGAGGTGTCATAAAGAAGCGAAATTACCTTGAAGTCGACGGCTTCTGCACCCGAGGAGAAGATGGTTCTAAGGCCCTGCGCCTCCCATATGGTCACTATCTTCTCCTAGGAGCCGTGTTTTTCTCCCTTTCTGTTAACATCTTTGCACTCCAAAATCACGGTCTAATGCTAATCTGGCCTGTTCTCACTACATTCTCCTCACTATTGAATTTCCGAAAGGTAGTTTTTCCAGGTTTCGAATCACTGACCAGAATAAATTTCTTACAGAGGCTTATTCTTGTTCATAACACAATTAATACACAAATTATGATGAAAACAATCAGAACGTTATAGGACTACTAATTTACTCTAAATACGCTGTCCTTTACAATAGACGCAAGGCAATAAGCACGTACTGGAGGGAGGAAAAATGGGGTATACAGCTCTGGAAAAAATTAAGAGACCACAGCACCTTTTTCTTTCCTTTCCAAAAAAGTTGAAGAGGAAAGTTTTGAGTGAGGAACAGAAGTGTTCAATTTGCAGTGGTCACTTAATTTTGACCCTTCTGTTTCTCACTCAAAACCTTCCTTTCCAACTTTTTTGGAATGGAAAGAAAAAGTTACAGTGGTCACTTAATTTTTTCCAGAGCTGTATAACTATTTGAACGTGAAATCTGAAAAAAAAAAAAACAGGTAATAAATAATAAAAATGACAGGTAAGCACAATCTATGAAATAAACAGTTATATTTCATTTAGTTTGTAGTTTTGAATACTTACAAAGCACTAAGTGGTGATTAAACTATGAGCCAGTACCACTGAATTAGAATGATGCAAAGAGTAACGTGTAAGAGTAACGTTTTACATTTCCAGAGTATAACACTCATTGTCATTCCAGGTCTGTAGTTTTACAGAACCACAATGCTGTCAGGTAAAACAATGTTACTCAGTGACATTTTTTCCATTCTTTGGAATGTTTAAGGAAGCGAAATAGACCTGATATGTGATAGGGTTGTGTGCTGCCACATGCTGTTAGCGGATGGCTCATACTGTGATGGAAATGGTTTTGCGTGATCGACTGACACCATGGCATGGGCTTTGATGGAACAGCTGTAATATTGAGTCATCACTTAAAGTTTTTTTTTTACAGGTGAAATGTGCAGCACCGCTAACTATTTTTAATGGGAGTATTTTTTTCTCCAAAATTAGTGTGAACAGCAGCCAGATTCGATATGGCAGTATTGTGAGGGCCCATGTAAAAATAATACATTTAAATAAACATGTCAGAAATAGGGCATGCACTCACAACGGATGACAAAAACACCAAAATCCCACAGCAAGTCTTCCACCTGAATGAGACTAACTTTTGACACTCATAGATATCAAAACCAAGAGAAAATCAAAGTCAGCAGCTCAATGGGGAGTTAAGAGAAATGTAATGCCTTTATATGATTGAAGAAAGTCTGCTTAAATCCTTTCTAGTTTACCACTGGAACCCCATAGTGTATATTTGACCTTTTACAATTTATGAAAATGTAAAACTAATCCAAATTACATGACGAGGGGAGGGTTTTTTCCACAGAAGTAGGATCCATCTTGCTTACCATGTCAAAGAGGCTACAAAGTCAGGGGCCGTATTCACAAGATATCTAAAAGCTAAATGTAGCTTGCTGGGTGTAGTAACTTGCTGGGTGTGTCAGTCATAACTTTCGGACTCCTAAATCTTTGGTCTAAGAGTATTTCACAAAGTGTTTTAATGCTAAAACCAGCTCCTAAACCTGTGAAAAGTTAGGAAAAGTCAAGAGGACTCCTAAGTCTCCTAAAACCAAATCACAAACAATCCTAAAAGGGTTGCTGCCAGCAATCCGCCTTCAGGTCGACGTTCTAGAAACATTTAATGATGCTGAGCTTTTAAAAAGGTATTACCTTAATCACGAGGGTATTATGATCATATTAGAGCTAGTCAGGGATGCTGTCGCTTCACCAACAAACAGAAACAACCCAATAACACTGGGCATCTAGGTTGTGACAACTCTACGCTACTTGGCCACAGCGAAAATGCGGCTATGCAGTGCAGATGAGCTATGTATTTCTCAGTCATCTGTCAGTAGAATATTACATCAAACAATAAATGCCCTCCCAGACGCCATATCATGTGACAAATCATTCGGTTTCCTCATGATGTTCGCCGACTACAAAGAAACAAAGCCGACTTCATGGCCAAAGCTCGACCACCCGGTGTAGTTGGTGCTATAGATGGGACACATAATTGCACAAATTATTGCACCATCAAAAGATGAACCCGCATTTCTTTACAAGGTGCCAGACATGTAAGAGGCTGACAATTAGCTGAACATATCTTGACTAGTCAGCATATCTTTCTTTGTTTCATGTTTAATCAGTGACACTTTACCTTTTTATTTGAATATCTTTATTTCAATATGGCAACATGACACATCCTACAGTATTGCTATGATGAATTCTGTGACAGAGAACTCTCCCCTATTAGCCAATCACTGTGGGCATAGGAAGTAAGCTTGTTTGTGGAACACAACATCATCCATAGCAATGGGGTCAACCTCGCCCTTTCTCTTAGCTTAAGACTTCTCCTTGTTCCTTAGTAAAAGTTGGTCTTAGCAGCTTTGTGAGTAGGTTTTAAGAGGAAACTCTTAGCTAGAAACTTTGTGTTGTTTAGGAGTCCTCCTAGTGGTAAGATAAAATGTTTTGTGAATACGGCCCCAGATTATAGCAGCATATGCACATCAGGTGTCACCCCAGATAAAGCTGTTATGGCAACCGGATTCAGTGGAACCTGTAGAACCATATATATGCGTAAAGAAGGAGAGGACCCAAACATAAAGGACAGAGACAGGTCACAGACGTAACCTCTCCAAAAATGGGGCCAACATCAGGATCAGTCTCAGAAAGTCTAAATTTAGTTGAATGATTATGATCTAAGATTTTACACTGGATTAAGACATGTTTGGCACAAAAAGAAGAATGAGCACAGTACAAACTAATATTCCCATATGTTGTCAGTAAACTTTATCTATCTATCTATCTATCCATCCATCCATCCATCTATCTATTAATCTAATCTATCTAAACGATCATTTTGGAAACCTTAACCCTAGCTGGCGTTTGTTGAAATGATGCAAATGTGACATCAACATTCCACTGAATGATTTAATAACAAGTCTAAACCAGATGTAGAATGCTTGATCTACTGAAGATTGCCAAACAACATGATTCCTAAGTAGAGATGCTCCTAGGGGAATAGGTACTATCCAAAGTGATGCCTGAACTGGTCCCAGAACCTGAGAGTTGTTTTTTCTAAGATGTTTCTGGTGAAACCTGAAGTATCAGAAGGGAATGTACCAAAGCAGCCAAAGAGGAAGATTCCATCATCAACCGCTCTGGAAAGATATGAGGGGTATCTGCACGCCACATTGGCAGCCGAATAATAGAAACGAACAATCAGTCTGGACCATGTCCCCCTAAAGGTTTTGGCCTTTGTAGGTATACCTTTGGATTATTCTTATATTTAATAAACCTTGAGATAATCCCACCACATCCCATGGAAAAACAGGTTGGGACTGAAAACTGGTATGGATTGAACATTGTCCACATTCTATGTTATCCGTTTTTTCCTCTGCATAATTGGCTGATCAGTCGCGATGCAGTGGTTGGCATTGACACCAGCTGGATCATTAGAATGGTTCAGGAAATGAATTAGCACCCAGCTGAACACTTTAATTTATGAAAGCCATCAAAGGCTGTGGCACTGTAATGCCTGGCCTTTGGAGGTCTCTGCTCTCCTTGTCTAGCCCTGGATCCTTTGGAGGCCTCTGCTCACCTTGTCTAGCCACAGGTCCTTTGGAGGCCTCTGCTCACCTTGTCTAGCCCTGGGTCCTTTGGAGGCCTCTGCTCACCTTGTCTAGCCCTGGGTCCTTTGGAGACCTCTGCTCACCTTGTCTAGCCCTGGGTCCTTTGGAGACCTCAGCTCACCTTGTCTAGCCCTGGGTACTTTGATCGTTTGCCAGTTTTGTTTTTATAATTACTTTCAGTTTGGATCAACCTACTGGGATTCGATAAGCCCCCAATGTCTTTAAACCCTTGAAAAGCTCCTGGTCAGTGCCAGTGTCAGTGTCCATGCTAATCTGTGTCATGTCCCATGTATGAATTATTTCCATAGTTACGGTTGTGCACTACAGTTAGTGGTGTGGTGGAGAGTGAATGAACCCAGTTTACAACCCCCACCTTTTTTTTACGCACCAGTACATGAAAGGTTCAGAATTCAAAGGACGCTTCCAGCCCACGCATAAACAGACGCTGACAGATATTCACCGGAGACATCTGTTTACTTGGTATTATGATTGTGGTTTGTAGAAAGCCCAGCACGCATGTGGTTTTTAAATGGGTACCCATCTCCGGTACAAGCGCTTGTTCGACCAAGAAAGGTATCTTGAAAATGAAGTAAAGTTAAGGGGCTGGTCAGGGTGCTGCATTCCTGCCACCATAGTTCTGTGGGCCCAATATGTTCCCGTCCTAAATGAGAATAGAATAGGTTATCTATGTACATAATAGGGGTGTCGTGATATACCGGTATTGACGATAACCATATTAAAGAAATGAAGTATTCATATGTTAATAATACACATGATAATATCGTATTCACTAGGCAAAAATGACGTATTTTTCCAAAAACTCCTCTTGGTTTTTCGATAGAATTTTCGTGTCACCTATAGCCAAAACATGCTTGTGCTTAAACAACCAGTGTGGACATAAAGACTGGCATTTGAATTAACCACAGTTAACCCCATCAGAACTCCCGGGACAGACCCGCCAAAGACATGACATTTTTGTAGCCTATTCACTTGGAGAAAAGGACGTTGTATTTTTCCAAAAACTCCACTCGGTTTATCTATAGCTTATTCATGTCACCTATCTATCTACAAAAAATGCATGTGCTTAAACTAGGAGTCTGGGTCTATGCACTGGTATTGAAATCAACTCGTTTGCCGCACCAGAAACTCCGGGAAAGATTCGCAAAGATGCGCCGTCTTTGTTGCCTATTCACTAGGCGAAAATGACATCGTATTTGTCCAAAAACTCTCGATGTTAGGCCTTGTGGATCTTTTGTTCATCAGTTCATCTGGCTGCCTTTTCACTATCCATTAAGTGTAATTATTCTTTTTGTACACTTAATTTGTACAGTTATGGTTACATACTCTCCACCTCTCTACACTCGTATTTTGAGTGTAATTCATTTGCCAAAAAAGAGACAAAACACACAATAAAGTTCAAGATTAATTTTACTGATAGCATTATTTTTTATTTTCTTCAAATTTTCTATAAATATCGCAATAATATTGTTATTGTGAACACTTTTGGCCACGATAATCATGTATTGATAATCTGATATCGTGACAGCCGTAGTACATATTGCCACAATTTTAATGAAATTGAAATGTCACCCTGATAATGCGTGTTAATGTAAATAAGCCCCTAGTCAGGCCTGGATGGGAGAAAGTCAGACCCTCTGGACATAATTTGTGCCTCCACCCAATATGGTGTCTACCATTAAGATCTGTTGTAGTTACATCTGCGTGCATTACTGGCAGTGGCATCAAGCAAACAAAATGCTTGGCTTGTTGTCGCTATAGGTACAGGACACCAGGGGCACGATCAACCTTGGTGTTTGAAATATAACTTTTGCTTAAAAAGGGCATTTTTTGTCTTCTAAAAACTATTGTTTTCTTCAATCGCCATTTTATTAGGTATCTACGTTCGCTATGAATTCTGGAAATCGGGTATTTTACGGGCTTACCAGTATAGAGGATTTGCTTGTTCAAGATTGTGTTGAAGATATCTTGTGTTTTCATGACAAAAATGTATTGTTGCTAGCAGTTGTAATTTGTAAATTAGGTAGCTATGGTGAAACGCCCCTTTAATAAACATGAGTAGCACTCACGCTTTAAATGTGTGTCTGTGGGTGATGCTTTGATGCTTTTTTCATTCTAAGTAGCCTATAAGGTAAACATTTAAGTATGTTTGGTTTCCAAATGCTATACACCAAAGAAGGATGGTGACTCATTTATTTGTCGTTGGGGTGCAAATCTTTATTGCAGTAAAGCCACAGTTTTGGTGTATGGTTACTCTTCACATACATTTTTGTAAATTTGAATGAAAGGACTACTATAATTTATTTTAATAGTCACACTCAAAGTAAAAATAAATTGGGCCCCCATGGATATGCCCCCTCAGACATGTTATTCTGGAGCCAAGCCTGCTCCTGGCTGCACGTAAACTGCAAATTATCTACACATCTGTCAGATTAGGACAGCTATACAGAAAACAGCAGTCATTCAATATGGTAAACTAATATTTAATAGACTATGTAAATGTCATTAATTTAGCAATATTGAACAATATACAGATTGAAGAATGAAGATACAAGAAATGAGGGAGTGATGTGAAAGTCTGAACAGTAGAGCTCCTGTGGTAAGAAAAATGTCAACACTAGAGGTCTTTTTTTATTTTCAATGTCTCAGTGTAAACCAAAAACGTAAGTCACATCTATCCCCTCACCCTGGACTATCACCCCACCCTGGACTATCCCCCCACCCTGGACTAGCTAATACTATCCCCCCACCCTGGACTACTCCCCACCCTGGACTATCCCCCCACCCTGGACTATACCCCTACCCTGGACTAGCTAATAC
>JACXGI010009139.1:0-14735 GCA_016801175.1 Esox masquinongy
TGTGTGTGTGTGTGTGTGTGTGTGTGTGTGTGTGTGTGTGTGTGTGTGTGTGTGTGTGTGTGTGTGTGTGTGTGTGTGGATCAGCCAGCCCTGTCGAGGTGTTGACGAGCTCTTTTCTTTGAAGAGGACACAGAGAGACAGATGTAAGACTGGAGCTGCTGTGAGAGAGGCCCAGTTCTCCATGATCAATCCTTTATTTTGACCATGACCAATGTCTTCAGCACAGACCGACCCTCTGAGAACATGGAAATCTGGTCCCGTTGAATGGCTGCTTTAAAAACAACCAGAGTTTAACCCCAGTTTTCCCATTCAGTGTCATGCACATTCCATTGCAATATGCAGCATTTTACTTCATGTTGTATACTGAGTGCCTGTCCATCTGTTTGAATCAGTGCTCTTTGACTTTTTAACTGTATTAGAATTAATAATAACAATGACACAAGTCTTCGGGTTTCAGGTGAGGTATTAAAAATGTTGCGCTCTTTAAAGTCGAGCTGGGGTTATAAACCAAAAAATAATCAACGTCCACTAAACCGACTTCAGACGTTGCTTTTATTGTTCATTATGGTAAGTAGTCTATACTAGAGAAATGTGAGATATATGAAGTTTGAAATAATTTAAATGTTTTTTTTTATTAATGGGCCAATTTATCCCTCTATTTATGGCTATAGCATCAATTCAGTCAGTTTATCACAATGTAGTTTTTTGTATACATCCCCCAGCTGTGCTTCCGGTTATTGAGTGGATGGTTGTTTTAGTTTATTTCTACACGGAAAGTGATGAAATGAAATGTAATGAGCCGTTCATGGCAGCTTACAAACACGATTCCTTTACATAGCATGATGACAAAGGAATAGATTTTAACCGTGAATTACGATTTTGTTTTGACTTTTTTATTTCCCCGGTGGTATTCAGAGGCCTCACAAGCACATGCTTCCTATAGATATCCTTATCCTTCAGTCTAGCAGGCCTGCCTCTTCCTCCACTTCTTTTCTCCTGCTTTCTTTTTCTGTTCTATTCTTCTCCTCTGTCGTCGAGTGGGCAAATGATGTGGAGAGCCGTTTCCCTGACAAACAGACCGCTGAGAGAAGAAACAGGCTCAATGGCTCCTTCTCAGTTCATAAGGAGTAGAGTGGGGGAAGGGAGAAAACAAACGAAAGAGGAGGGAGAAAAAGCCATAGAAAGGATCGAGTGGGGGGGATCCGAGCGTGTTTTTCCGTTTTCTCCTCACACTACCTCAGAGAAGTGGAGAATACGTGGGAGAAGTAAAGAAAGAAAGAGGGAAGAGGCTAGTGGGGTGGGGGGGGGTTGATGTGTCTTTCAGCTCCCTGGACAGTTGCCGGTTGGCTACCTGCTTGTGTCACTGATTGCGTGGTGACCTTTGGCCCTAGACAGGCAGGAGCGAGGGCCATGTCGACATTAATTAGCGAGCCGCGTCTCTCTGTGCTTCCCGGAGCCCTCCACAGAGGCCAGTGCTAGGCAAGGCAAAGTAGACCAGCAGCCGGTCACACAACTGGCGGCGGGGGTTGGTGGAAGGGGGCAGTAGACTCAGCCACGCAGAGTGGATGTCTCAGAGATGGTCCACCAGTGATCATGGATAGAATTAATAATTGTTTACTGAACGTCTACAGCGCTTTTCAGTACATCTCAAAGCTCTTCAAGAGCAAAATAATTATAACAAGCAATATATCAATACAGGTTAACCAACCTGACAAGTCTCTGAATGCTGCTGGTGTCTGCTCATGACCTTGTTGAGGGCAAATCTAGGAAACAGCCACGTCTTTAAGCCGCTGGACTTCCCTTCCCACCAACTTGGATGATGCCTCAGCGGCTCTGGACACCAAAAAGCTCAGTTCAGAAAGCTCGGTCCAGAAAGTTCCGAGTAGTAGTCATTAATAGGGCTCCAGGGTGGCACTGCAGTCTGAGTCACCGCCACGCAGAACAGTTGTGCCGTTCTGGCAATGAGTTCAAGTCCTGATCTCAGCACACTGAACGCGGTGGGTTCTGCATTAGGGCAGCGCAGATTGGCTCAGCTGTGTCTGAATTAGACGGGTGGGATTTCTGACAGGGTTGCCTCGTCCTGTCATCTAGCAACTACTAGGTTGGGTGCCTGCAAGCTCAAACATTGGTTGTTGTCTGGAGAATGCATTCTCCTCCGAGTTCATACTGTATGTACTGGCTAATTCAACAGCACGATAAAAAGCGGAACAGCTTTGGAGAGAAGTGCGTTGGAGGACGTGTCTCGATCTTCGAACCACCCAAACCTGTTGTGGAGTTTTGACAATAAGGCAAAGCCATAATAGCAAAATTGGACATAACAGCATTTTGAGTGTAGAAAAATGAATAGGAACCAGTCACCACAAACCCTTTTCCTCAGCACTGATGCATGTCTTCCCTCTATATGTAGTCACTAAATAGCATATAGGACTAGGTCTGAGTTTCCACCAGGGGGTCTTCTCTTGACAAGGTTTTGTGGAAAGACCCTAGATAATCTGATTTAATCTGATCCACGACTGACTTTCCTTGAAAGCGTTTCTCACCATACACAAAAAAACCTCTCCTGTCCCTAGAGTCCGCAGTCAGTCGCCCGGGCTGTTCCTCCATCCCGCTATTCCGAGTGGATTAATTAAATTAAACACAATGTTTCTCTGTTGTTTTAGTTAATTGTTTCTGGGGTTTTTTCCTCATCTCCTCGAGGAATACCTCTGCATGTTTTCCCTTTGAAAGTAATCAGCGGCTTTAAGTAACAATGGGGGTATCCGTTCAGAGCCGAGGCCTGTGGGACCTCGCTGTTGTCGTGACTCAGAGCATCACAGCTCACACCGATAACAGAGCTGCTGTTTATTTGCCCAGTCTACCCTGCATGTTAAACGTGCCCCCTACCAAGTCTGTCCATTACAGACGCCCCTGGGGTCAGCACACTGCGCCGGTGTGGACGCGGTGGATCATGGCGGTGGTGTGTGTTTACGTAAGCGCGTGTGTGTGGGCACCACAGGGATGCTAGCCTCTGAGACCACCGATCATTTATTTTTACTGCCCTGTTCAACTGCCTGATTAGAGACACACAGAGAGAGAGAGTAGAAAGGGGACAGAGAGAAAGAGAAAGTGCAGAGAGTGAGAGGAAAGGAGCGTGAGGGGCACAGACACTGCCCATCGTAATGAACATTAGAGCAGCCGCGTGTATTTAATGACCTGTGAAATAAACAGTGCTGCTGTACCCGGCGCCACTGCATGCTAAGTGGGTCCATTATTAATACAAGCCCAGGGATGATGCCACTGAGTAAACAGTGTAAGTCTCCCTGCCTCGCCAGGCCAGTCGAAGACTCCCGCTCTCCACGGTGGTCGAGCATGACTTACCAGAGACAGGAGCACATCCCCAGTGAATAACACGTCTCTAAGATAACAGCGTTGCTACGCCAACAACAGAATATGACTAGCCTGCGACAGAATGCGACTAACCTGCCGGCTAGTCGTGTAGGTAATGAACAGGTTAGCGACGGGGGCAGGTGCAGGCTAGTTGCCAAATAAATTGCTGCAGTATTGCTGCCGGCGCTGCGGGTCAACTAGGGCGAACGAGGCACGTAGTTAGCATATCGTTAGCACATTTTAGCAGTTAGCTGCACCGGGGGTGTTGCACGCTAGCATGTTATCCGGTACACAACAACGCGAGGCAGTAGCCCGCCCCGCACAAGAGGAGGCAGTGACGAGCAGGTAGGAAGGAGGCCAGCTGTCCGATTGGTTCTGGCAGAGACTTGGTTAAATGAACCTGCACAGCGGGGTATCTGGGGGAAGACTAGCGGAGGCCAGAACCAGACAGATGTCCACGATGATACCGGTGAAGGCAGGGCTGGAGGGGCTGCCTCGGGGGGAGACTAGTGATACCGAACACAGTCATAATGCCTTGGCACTGAGCCTAAGATGTCCCGGTGCTCAGTACGAGGACGGTGTGGACAGCACTCCCACCCCGCCTCTCCCTTTCCGTACCCCAGCCCCAGGCCACACTCTCAGGCAGGGCTGATGCCCCAAAGTCCCTGGCCTTCTCCGTCATGTTGGGTCCTGGTGGGTTTTCTTCTAACACCCCACGGCTCTGTGGATTATTATAATCCTGTTCTGTGTGTTTGCTCGAGTGGGTGTTTGTAGGTGGCTGATTATTAGTGTGTACAGAATGCGTGTGTGTGTGTGTGTGTGTGTGTGTGTGTGTGTGTGTGTGTGTGTATATGTGTGTGTGTGTGTATGTGTGTGTACACAGTGACAGGTCCCCCAGCCCAGCTGGAGTGTGTCTTGTTTTCGGCACCATGCTGTGCATCGCGCTACCGGAGGATAAATATTTGAATATACCAGGAAGCCCCCTGTTCTCAACCTGGTTACGCTAGCATCCAGG
The DNA here is from genome assembly GCA_016801175.1 of Esox masquinongy. NCBI lineage: Eukaryota > Metazoa > Chordata > Actinopteri > Esociformes > Esocidae > Esox > Esox masquinongy. Next base: position 4,382 of record JACXGI010009139.1, read on the forward strand.
GTGTTGCATCATTGCATTAACTACTGTATACCACATGTACTAGCTGCTTTATACCACATGTATTTCTCTATTACTGGACACACATTGGGGCTCAGAGTGAACCTACTGTCCATACTTCTCAGCAGGGTTGGGGGGGAGAGGTCACCTGATGTGCTGGCGCAGCTGAAAACCCAACAGAAATAAGAAGCAGGGATAAATAAATAAAGGCATCAGCGACAACAAGGCAGAACGCTGCTGGAGGGATGCTAAGTGCATTGGCCAAAGTAGTGTAATGGAAGAGGACCACACATACACAAACACTCCTTCCTCAGTACTATTCTGGGGAGTTTTTAGGGCTATAGAACGAACGACACAGCGATTAATTTGAGGCAACAGAGATGTGTTGTTTGTCGTGTCACTCCAGGCATGAACGGAGACATTTTCAGACAAACCTGAAGACACATCAGTTGCCAATATCCCGTCTCACTATACAAGTGGTCACGCTCTCACTGCTTTGTAACACAGTGTATTAACTTGTTCTGTAGAAAGATTCATCGAATACAGATTGAGGTCAGTCAGGGCCAGTTGTGAGGAGGGCCAGTTGTGAGGAGGGCCAGTTGTGAGGAGGGCCAGTTGTGAGGAGAGCCTTGTGAGCAGAAAAGAAGAACACGAAGGGACAGCAAGAGTGAGTTTCTGTCTCCGACAATGGCCTATAAAGGTGTATGGATTGCTAGGGATTTTGGATGGATAGGATTGTTTGCTATCTCTCTTTTTTTACCTGTCTCCCTTCTTCTCACTCTTTCTCCCTCTACAGGGAGGTAAAGATTGTCTATACCAAGCCATCAATCTCTGCGTTAAGCAGCCATATAAACATAAGAGCTGCCGCATCACACTGGTCTGCTCTTTGCTGATAGCATTCAGATAGCACTGATCACATCCTTCCTCTGAACCCCCCCACCCACCCACACACACATACACATACACACACCCGCACACACACACACACACACACACACACACATACACACACCCGCACACACACACACACACACACACAGTGCTGGTTTGTAAGGCCTCCTTATCTTTAGAAGTGGCCAGGAGGAAGTTGTTCTTACCCTCTCCACACACCCTGGTCCAGATAGGAGGAGGTGGTTCTCACACTCCCTGACCCTCCTCTGCTCTCCCAGGGTCCTGTTGGTGTCAGATGTCTTCCATGTATGAGCTCGGGTTCAGGAGACAGACTGAGACAGAACAGGGCATTTCTCAAGGTGTGCCTGCGCCGGGTGTTTCAGTTGTGATGGTTGTTGCTCACCGTGTGCGTCTGTCTGTCTGCCTGTCTCTCTGTCTGTCTGCCTGTCTGTCTGTCTCTCTGTCTGCCTGTCTGTCTGTCTCTCTGCCTGCTTGTCTGTCTGTCTAGCTTTCTGTCTGCCTGTCTTTCTGTCTCTGTCTGTCCATCTGCCTGCCTGTCTGTCTGTCTGTCAGCCTGTCTGTCTAAAACAGTTGTGTGTCACATGGGGCAATTTCAAAGCGACACAGTTGATTTTCTGTGTTTTTCCAGGCTCTCTGTTCCATGGCTGATGATGGAGAGCATTTTAAGGCTCACAGTGGGGTAGAGCAGACAGGGGTTCACGGAGCGGTTACAGCCCACACAGAGACCGTTTATCTGCAACTATGAGAAGGTGTGTGTTTGTGTGTGACAGACAGACAGAGAAAAACATGTTTGTTGTATGTCTGACATTTATTTTTGAGATCCTTTCTTTCCGCATCTGCCTCATGCAGTCCTAAGCCTCCATTCTTTCTCAGGGAACATTGTGGCCTAACATGGAGTTTTCCTTGAGAGCGTCTGTCTGTCTTTCTGCCAGGTCTATTGTACACACACTCTGCTTTGCTTGTGTTTGCTGGGCATTGTCCCTGTTCCGTTTGCTCATACACAGACCCTGAGAAAACAATGCCACTTCATGTGTCTTCCTGGATCTGTTGTCATTGTTGTCTGCTCTATACCTTCACTAAATAACAGGCAGTAGTTGTAAGGAAGAGACAATACCCACAGAAATGTTTCTGTCCCCACACTCATTCTCTTGACCACCTCCCTCTCTGGCGCTTCCTGTGGTCCCAGGCCAACTCTGACCTCTAACCCTTTGAATGGGTCACAGTGATGTCAGTGCTGGGTGAGGGTGTGTTACTGGATGTTCGCAGTGGTGTGTGACAAACTGGGAGAAGGGTCAGACTGGGCTCTTGCCCTGCACAGCACACACACACTGTAAACACACTCGCTGCGCTCACAAAAACACACACACACACACACCAGACACACGCACACCAAACACAGACACAGTGTTCTTTCAATCCAATCCAGTAGAAAAAGTAGGTTCGACAGTAGGTCCTGATGTTTCTTGTAACTTTCATGGAAATAGGATGCATTGACGAGAGAAAAGAGAAATACGTATTTCCTTTGAATTTTATTCGGAACAGCCTGTTTATCTCTCGTTCTGTCAGGGCTGCCAACATGTAATCAATACAATTAGTCACCTTCATATGTGTCACGCTTTTGAGGACAGAAAAATACTTGGCCTCAATCAATACATTATTGCTGTTTTCGATTTGCGTGTGTGTGTGTGTGTGTGTGTGTGTGTGTAAAAATAAGGGTGTACTGTATGTTTTGTGAGTCTGTGGTTGTCACTCAGGTATGCTTAGTTATTTCCCAGAGAATTGATCTTGTCAGCCACCACCTTCCATACCCCCTTCTCTGCTAGTCATTGTTCTCAGGAATCAAGGTCACAGAACAGGGTTGGCGGGGAGGCTGGGGAGGTAATGGGAGCTCCAGCTTGCCGCTCTGGTTCTCTGGGCAGGTTGAATGGGCCCTGGCCCCTGCCCCCCAGTCGTAGACAGAGCCCTCTGAATGGGCCTGGCTGTGCCCCCCCCCACCCCCCCGTCATCAGAGGCATCTAAGGTTTCTCCCAGGTCTGGCTTCCTGACGGATCCATATCTCAAAGTGCCAGGATGCCACGTTCCATTTACACACACCTCTGTCTTTATTTTTCCAGAAATGGCCCCTCCCCTAACCCAGCTCACCTATAGTGGGACCTGGCATAACGAAGCCTGGGTCAGACACAGGGTCTTTGTATCCCTCTGACACACACAGACGGACAGACAAGCATACACACACTCACATGGATGTTAACATGCTCTCTCTCTCTCTCTCCCTCGTAAACCCATAATCATTTCTAAACGACAAAGAGCTGTACGGAGCATTTCTTTCCCTGCATTTCGATATCTCTTCCAATCAAAAGCCTTGACTACATCCTAAGTTCATATCCGTAGACCTCTGGAGAGTTAAAGAAAAAGAAAGTACTTCCACATTACTTCAAAGCACGCTTTGACTTTGACCCTGAGCTGTCTGTCGCCAGTTGTGATGGAACACTGAGGTTCTCCTTAGTACCCAGTGCCTGTCTCTGTGGCTCCTGTTAGTGTGTGAGGGCTGTGTAGTGCTCATTAAATGTTTAAAAGGGGTCCCAGAACCTTTAAAGGAAGAGGTTAAGGGTTCAAATCCCGCCACTCCACTCTGTGACCCGCATGTGTCACACACTGGCCTCCAGCCTTTAGCAATGAATGTTTCACTCGTGGATACTGAGCCATGAGGCCTTGTAGTCACAATCTCCGTCCGTCCCAAACTCATATACACTATTCCACTCTGCCTTTAGAATCTCTCTCTCACTTTATTTCTTTCACTCCTCCACAGAAAAACACAAACACACACACACACACACACACACACTTGCTTATACATTCAAATTGTCATAGGACAGACACTGGGAGACGATGGTCTTTGATGGTGTGTCTGGATTAATCCTATGTGCTGCTCTGAGTGCCGGGATCTCCCTGGGGAGAGGAGACGTGTGGGGTGGGTGGCTGGGGGTTTAATGATGGCTGTTCCACTGTGACGGCTACTGTCTGATCTTGTCCGCTCTCATTTCATTCCCCAGCCACCATGTTAGCAGCTCAGTCTCTTCTTCTCTTACCTTTTCTCAACCTCTCTCTCTCTCTCATACAGACACACACACACACACACATACACATCTTTATAATTATCTCTCCCCCATCCCTCTCTCCATCCCTCTTTGTCTCCCTCTCTCTACCACAGTAAGGGTAAGAGTTGGGAAAGTGTTGTGGCCAGCTGTGTTTGTTGTAGCAGGGGGAGAAGCTTTGATATATGGGTTGTTTTAGAAGAGCGTTCTATGGGGCAGGTAAACTGTAGCTGGTGTGTGTTTTTACCTTGGTCCTCACTACGATAGTAAAACAAGGAGAATCATGCAACGTGAAGACATTTGGCCAGTACACTCTTTGACTAAAACCTTTATCTGACTTGGGATCAAGTTTAGGAATAGATTAAAGGTTAAGTTTAGGGTAAGGTAATTTGCAGTCCTCACCTTGATAGTAAAACCACTGTGGGTGTGTGTGTGTGTGTTGTCCCTGTGGATGTAGCCTGTTAGGTTAGATGGTAACTCTGATGGCTAAACCTTAGCGCCTGACCGTTTGGCTGTGTGACCGCTGTTAGATGAATCCATCCCACACTCCATCAGTCACCAGGCACAGGTTATTAGCACCGGGGCAGTGGAGACCAATCTCACACACACACACTACTCACACACACACACTACCCACACACACACACACACACACACACACACACACACACACACACATATATATGAGTGGATATAAAAAGTCAAAACACCCCTGTTAAAATGCCAGGTTTTTGTGATGTAAAATAATGAGATCACATTCAAACTCATGTTAAATAGAAGTCATACACACCTGCCATCATTTAAAGTGACTCTGATTAATCACAAATAAAGTTCAGCTGTTCTAGTACGATTTTCCTGACATTTTCTTAGTTGCATCTCAGAGCAAAAGCCATGGTCCACAGAGCGCTTCCAAAGCATCAGAGGGATCTCAGTGTTGAAAGATATCAGTCAGGAGAAGGGTACAAAAGAATTTCCAAAGCATTAGATATACCATGGAACACAGTGAAGACAGTCATCATCAGGTGGAGAAAATATGGCACAACAGAGACATTACCAAGAACTGGACGTCCCTCCAAAATTGATGAAAAGACGAGAAGAAAACTGGTCAGGGAGGCTTCTAAGAGGCCTACAGCAACATTAAAGGAACTGCAGGAATTTCTAGCAAGTACTGGCTGGGTGCTACATGTGACAACAATCTCCCGTATTCTTCATATGAATGGGCTATGGGGGAGGGTGGCAAGACGGAAGCCTTTTCTTACAAAGAAAAACATCCAAGCCCGGCTGAAGTTTGCAAAAACAAACATCAAGTCCCCCAAAACATGTGGGAAAATGTGTTATGGTCTGATGAAACCAAGGTTGAACTTTTTGGCCATAATTCCAAAAGAACAACACTGCACATCACCCAAAGAACACCATACCCGCAGTGAAGCATGGTGGTGGCAGCATCATGCTTTGGGGCTGTTTTTCTTCAGCTGGAACCGGGGCCTTAGTCAGGGTGGAGGGAATTATGAACAGTTCTATATACTAGGCAATTTTGGCACAAAACCTTCAGGCGTCCGTTAGAAAGCTGAAGAAGAAGAGGAAGTTCACCTTTCAGCACGACAATGACCCAAAGCATACATCCAGATCCACAAAAGCATGGCTTCACCAGAATAAGATTAATGTTTTGGAATGGCCCAGCCAGAGCCCAGAGCTGAATCCAATTGAAAATCTGTGGGGTGATCTGAAGAGGGCTGTGCACAGGAGATGTCCTCGCAATCTGACAGATTTGGAGCGCTTTTGCAAAGAAGAGTGGGCAAATATTGCCACATCAAGATGTGCCATGCTAATAGACTCCTACCCAAAAAGACTGAGTGCTGTAATAAAATCAAAAGGTGCTTCAAAGTATTAGTTTAAGGGTGTGCACACTTATGCAACCAGGTTATTGTGAGTTTTTTATTTTTTATTTTTCCCCCTCAAAGATTTCAGTTTGTTTTTCAATTGAATTGTTCACGTTATAGGTCACATTAAAGGTGGAAAAAGTTGTGACTTGATTTATCTTTGTCTCATTCTTTTACATCACAAGAACCTGGCATTTTAACAGGGGTGTGTAGATTTATATTATATTTATTTATTTATATTATATATTATAGATTTATATCCACTGTGTATATATATATATATATATATATATATATATATATATATATATATATATATATATATATATATATATAAACACACACAAACACATACAACCCCCCCCATATACAAACACACACTGTACATACATACACACATGAAGAAACGCATACACAACCCTATGCACACACACACACACACACACACACACACACACACACACACACATGCATACAGCCCTTTACACACACAAGCACACAGCTAGTCCACTTTACACCCTGTAACCTGTACCTCCCCCTGCACCTCGTCCCAAAGGCAAGTGGAGGTGGCCTTGGTGATGACTGGTCATTTATCACACCACAGCCACAGTGTCCACTGGCCTCCCATTAAGCAGGCTACCTGGGCTCTGCAACTGCTCACACACGCCAACAAGGCCAAACTAAAGCCAAACACACACACACTATCTGAGCTGTTTACATACTATACACAATCTACATGCTAACACACACACACTCTGTCTGGTCTAGTCGGCAGTGTGTCAGGCGATGTCCCTCGGGGCTTATAAAAGTCCCATTAACATGGCCTTGCTCATTGGTCCTGACAGCTAGATCAATTAGGCCCCTCCCACACTGACCCTTGGGCTGCACTGACAGAGAGGTCACACACGATGGATCACTGGGCCGGCGCAGAGTGCATAGTCCAGATCTTTCCCTGTCTCTCGCACGCTCTCTCCCTTCCTCCATATCTTTCTCTTTTCCTCTCTTTTCCACCCCTCCTCCCTCTCTCTGTCTCCATGTAAGAGCAGGTGGTCAGTAGGACAATGTGAAGCGTCACACAGCAGCCCTGGGCTTCACCATAGACACACAATTCCTCTGTGTGCATGTGCGTGTGTGTGTAAGTATATTGCTATACTTGTGAGGACTTCCCCAAAATGTCCTGACACTTTTTGAAATGATGGGTTAGGTTTGGGGTTAGAGTGGGAGAACATGCATGTGGAAGAAAGGGAGAGCCATAGATTGGGAGATTTGAGATTGTCAGCGTTAGCTCTACTTACTGAAAGCAGAGGAAGACTGGAACAAGTCAGGAAGAGATGGCGCAAAGACAGAAAAAGGAGAGGAGAACGACTGAAGAAGAGGAGCATAGGATGGAAACAGGGAGAGGAGTAGAAAAGACAGGAAGAGGAGAGTAAGAGTGATACAGGTAGAGGAGGAGAAAGAGGAGGATAGGATGTAAACAGGGAGCAGAGGACAGAAGACAAGGAGCGCAGGAGAGGAGGGATATAAGGAGAGGATGAGGGAGACAGGAAGAGGAGGGGAGGAGGGGAACAGGTAAAGAGTAGTTTCAGGCCCTGGGAGACTTGGTACAGGTCTAATGATGTCTGTGGGCCTAATTGAATATTGACGTTGTGAGTCTGAGGCTAAATGGGTTCTGTCTGTCTGCAGCAACTTTAAACCCTTTCACCGGTTGATTCAACACAGGATCGTTAGGGTCCTGTTACCATGGTAACACGTTTCAGTCTTTAGTCTTTGTAATGGGATTTTGTCAAACCTCCTTCCAGGTGCCGTCCTGATCCTGTTTTGGGAAAGGCTAAGTGATACAACTTCTTATCGAAGAGACAGGCGTTTACACAGAGAAAAGTACAGACGGCTGGTGAACAGGTGTAGGCTGGCACCACTCATTATACCCCCGTAACTCACCTGGTAGATGTTGGGACTTGCAATGCCTGTATTGTGGGTTTGGTTCCGGGGGTTTCCTGTACATGAAAATGTAAGCATGCATGACTGTAAGTGACGGTTTTAGATAAAATGATCTGCTAAATGTTTATTTAGTATGTGGTTCTGACCAAATAACAAATCCACTTTACAGCAATGTATAGACAACCTCTTATCAAGGAGACAGGGCTATATAGGAATGTATAGATAACCTCTTATCATCAAGGAGACAGGGATGTAGAGGAATGTATAGACAACCTCTTATCATCAAGGAGACAGGGCTATATAGGAATGTATAGACAACCTCTTATCATCAAGGAGACAGGGCTATAGAGGAATGTATAGACAACCTCTTATCATCAGGGAGACAGGGCTATAGAGGAATGTATAGACAACCTCTTATCATCAAGGAGACAGGGCTATAGAGGAATGTATAGACAACCTCTTATCATCAAGGAGACAGGGCTATAGAGGAATGTATAGACAACCTCTTATCATCAAGGAGAGAGGGCTATATAGGAATGTATAGACAACCTTTTATCAAGGACACAGGGCTAGGAGACCAGGCTATAGAGGAATGTATAGATAACCTCTTATCATCAAGGAGACAGGGCTAGGAGACAGGGCTATAGAGGAACACACACCACCTCTACTTTATGGTAGCTAATGACACCCAGTCGTTATTCATCAAGTCCATAAGCATTATTACTGAGTTGGTCCAAGTAATTTTGAATTATTTTAATTTGTATTCTTCATTTACTAATCCCAGTCCTCCCTGTGTTACGTGGTACCACCTCTCCTTTGTGTGTTTCGGGAAGAGAAACGTGAATGACTTCCTAAGTGTTCTGGTCTTGGAGTTACGGAGCCGAAACAAGCACGTTCCTCATCTTTTATTTGAGTTCCTGTCTGTTGATTCTATTTCCGTGATGGTGATCTAGCCCCTCTGCTGCCCGTCTCCAGATGCTCTCTGCTGTTACCACGGCGACGTTCTCCAGATGGTCGGCGTCAAGGCTTGACACGGCCCAGAATCTTGTCTGATGGCAGGGAACATGCCTGACAAAAATACATGTATGAATAGACAGCCTAACACACCAGGTCAGGAACATAGGCTACATGCACTTCTGTAATACATGCACAGCGTGGTTCAGATTCCTCTGAAACACACACACACACACACACACACGCACACACACTGCAGTACAGTATAATAGAATGTGTGTCATAGGCGCACAGGAAACAATCTCTCCTTTCTGTGACCGGGATGTCATTAATCTTTATGGAGGTTAACAAATGCGCTCACATGGAAGGTATATTTCATACCCCGACGGCCAACAATGGGGCCATTGTAGCGCTGCCTGCTTTAACTCCCAACTCCCTTCATTCGGTGTGTGCGTGCGTGTGTGCGTGCGTGTGTGCGTGCATGTGTGCGCGCGTGTGTGTGTTTGTCAGACTCAAAACTGCATATGCATGTCAAGGAACTAATGTCTTCTCTTAGAGTAATGTGTTTGTATGTTGCATGTGAAAGTGTACAATGTGTGTGTAACACAAATTCAAACACTGACAGACTCTCCTTATTCATTTTGTTACAGGAAGAAACTGTTTATTTCGTGAACAGGAAGACAAAAGCATTTGTTAATTTTTTTTAAGGTTTGCCTGCAATGCTATTGTTCGTACTAGGCCCAGATGAATAGTCTGGTTGGATTTCTCTGTGCTGGATTCAAAAACCGTGTTACCATTTGATTCCATGCTCATTGAGAATCTATCTCTCTCTCACAGCAGTGTTTGTAGCAGGGAAGTGGCAAGTCTTCCTATTAATCCATTAGACTTCCATTAGCTCAGATTTGTGTGATTAGTTTTAATTAATCAGTTGAGGCTGCGGCCTTAACTCCTCCCCACCCACTCCTCACATTTCATTTTCATCCACATTTTTCAGCTGTCCGCCAAGCGACAGAGCGAGAAAACGAACAAGCGCCAGGTTCCACGGAGTTGTTTCATTTGTGTCAGAACTCACCTCTGTGGCGTTCGATAGTCATTGGTTGGTGGCTAGCGTGGCCATCCCTCACTGTAACGAAGCCTATTGATGTCTGTGGGGCTTCGATTTCCCCCTGGTCAAATACAATACGCAACACCTCCAACTGAGTCAAAACTGCACCCACAGCGAGCACTTCTTCCTCCCTGTGCTGATCTACGCTGGCACCAACAAGAACAATGAAAAACAGATTGCTAATGGTTCTGTTGTGGTGGCATTTTATGAAGTATAGCCTACCTGTATTTAGGACAGCTATTTCCACTACCAGTATGTACTGTGGATGTTAACTCACTGCACTAGAGACTTTTTGTAGAATGGAATAGTTGTTAGAAATCAGTTTTGTCGGTACAGGTAGGAGCCGGTGTAGATCCACTGAGGACCTGTGTAAGGATGATATATTGCCCCTTGCTTATTTGTCAGTTGTCCACTGCCGTCAATGCTATTGTGATGAATGGACGACCGGTGTATCAACCAAGCTCTGCTCTGTT